>JAUMHB010081603.1:0-12063 GCA_032359685.1 Pittosporum tobira | reverse complement strand
CTACTCAATGTCTTGGATTATTATCTGACGACCAGATTTCCACGAGATTTGGAGGTGGAAATTTGGGGGCGTCACAATGCCCTTGAGCATGACTTTGTCAAAATAATCAAAATGCCCTTGAGCATAATATTTTTATTTTAATTCAATTTTCTGTAATATAACGATGTAGGTAATAATTTCGTCAAATAATATAAAAGGAAAGTTTATATCATTAATCGTTCATTGATAAATTCAGATTCTCACATTCTCCCATCATTATAGAAATTTCGTCCCCAAAATTTTACATGTGAAATAAATAAGGGTACTTTTTCATATCACTTTCTAGCTCCCACGTTGCTTTTTCAACGTCATGGTTCCTCCAAATCACTTTGACTAGCGCGATTTCTTTCTTGTGCAATTTCTTGACCTGACGGTCAACTATAGCTATGGGAACTTTGACATAAGTCAAGTCTTGATTTATATAAATAGGTTAATAGTCGATTGACCTATGAAAGTCAGGTTTGTATGGGCATAGCATGGCTATGTGAAACACGTTATGAATATGCCCCAAGGCTGGCAGTAGGGATAGTTCGTAGGCCACTGCTCTGATTCTCCTTAAGATTTGGAAACATCCCACAAATTTAAGGCTCAATTTCCCCTTCTTGCCAAATCTCATCAGCCCTTTCTAGGGTTACACTCTCAGAAATGCGTATTCGCCCACCTCTAGGGTTTTATCCTTGTGGTAGCGATCCGCATACTCTTTCTATTTGTCATGAGTTGCTTTCATTCTTTTGCGAATAACCTTGATGGTGTCTTCGACTTGTTACACCAGCTCAGGTCCTTCCAGCTTCCTCTCCCCAACTTCATTCCAATACAACGAGGTTCTACACTTCCTCCCATATAACGCTTCAAAAGGTGGCATCCCTATATTCGCATGATAACTGTTGTTGTAGGCAAACTCGATCAACAGTAGGTGATCATCCCAACTCTCTTTGAACTCCATTGTACAAGTTCTCAGCATATCCTCAAATGTCTGTATCATCCTTTGACTCTGTCCGTCCGTTTGGGGGTGCATGTCATACTCATGTCGAGGCGCATTCCCAAATACTCCTGGAAACTGTTCTAAAATTGTGACATAAACCTAGCATCTCGATCGGATACGATCGAAATTGGCACGCTGTGTCTACTCACTATCTCCTTAACATACAGTTTCACCAATTGCTCCATCTTGTAAGTTTCCTTAATTGACACGAAGTGTGCTGATTTGGTCAATCGGTCAACAATGACCCAAATCGCATTCATACCTCTCAAGGTCGGGGGTAGTCCCGTGACGAAGTCTATACTGATATTCTCCCACTTTCAGTTGGGAATCTCTAACGGTTGCAGCAATCCACTCGATTTTTGGTGTTCTGCTTTAACCCGCTAGCAAGTCAAACAGCGACTCACCTATTCAGCTATTTCCCTCTTCATATTCGGCCACCAAAAGTCCTTGCGAAGATCACCGTACATTTTGGTGCCACCAGGGTGCTTCATTAAAAATCTCCCTCTTCAGTTCATCTTCTTGGGGAATCCATATCCGATTTTCAAACCGTAGTATCATATTTCCATCCAAGCGATACTTTCCCTACCTTTCGCCACAAGTTTTATGCCTTCTTCTGCGTGCTTTTTTTGCACTTCTTTAATTCGGTCAATCAACATTGGCTTCACACTGATTGTTCCAAGTACTTCTGCTCTTTCTCTGGGGAACGTTACTTCGACTTGCATACGTTCGAAGTCTCTCCTTATTTCTTCTTGCATTAATAATGCATTCAACTTTTCCTAATGACTTAGCATATCAGCTACCACGTTGGCCTTGCCCGGGTGATAATTAATGGTGCAGTCGTAGTCTTTGATCAGTTCCAGCCATCTTTTTTGTCTCATATTCAGCTCATTCTAGGTGAATATATACTTCAGGCTTTTGTGATCTATAATGATTTCGCACTTTTCACCATAGAGATAGTGCCTCCAAATCTTCAAGGCGAAGACCACAACTGCCAATTTCAGGTCGTGAGTAGGGCATCTCTTCTCAAAATCTTTTAGCCGCCAGGAAGCATATGCAATCACCTTCCCATGCTGCATAAACACGCTTCCCAACCCTTTCAATGATGCATCGTTGTATACCAATAACCCTCCAGTTTCATCTGGTAGTGATAAAACCGGGGCCGTAGTCAACCTCTTCTTCAACTCCTAAAAACTCTGCTCATATTTTAGAGTCCATTCGAATTTGACAGTCTTCCAGGTTAGGTTTGTTAATGGCATAACTACTTTTAAAAAATCCTAAATGAATCTCCGATAGTAGCCAGCTAATCGTAAGAAGCTCCTGATCTCTATTGGCATTTTAGGTTGGACCTAATTGGCCATGGCTTCCACTTTAGCCGAGTCCACAATAATCCCGTCCTTATCCATCAAGTGTATAAGAAATTATACTTTCTATAGCCAAAATTTGGACTTTGACAGCTTAACATATAATTTCTCCCTTTTCAACTCAGCTAATGTTATCCTGAGGTGTTCTCTGTGCTCCTCCTTCATTTTTGAATAGATCATGATGTCATCTATGACTACTATCACGAATTTATCCAAGTATGGTTTGAGTGCCCGATTCATCAGATCCATGAAGGCAGCCGGTGCATTTGTCAAACTAAATGGCATCACTAGGAATTCGTAATGTCCATAACGCGCCCTAAACATGGTTTTTTAAATATCTTATCCTCGGATCTTCAACTGATAGCATCCGGATCTTAGGTTAATCTTTGAGAAGTACGTCGCACCTTTCAACTGGTCAAGCAGATCGTCAATTCTAGGCAGGGGGTACCTATTCTTAATTGTGATCTTGTTTAACTACCTATAATCGATGCATAATCACATCGATCCATCCTTCTTTCGTACGAACAGTATTGGAGCTCCCCACAGTAAAACACTTGGTCATATGAATCCCTTATCCAACAGCTCTTGTAGTTATTCCATCAACTCCTTCATTTCCACCGGTGCCTTCAAATCGGTGTGGCTCCAGGGGTTAAGTCGATGGGAAACTCTATTTCTCGATCTGGGGGCAGTCCTGGTAGTTCTTCTGGGAATACATCTTTAAACTCATTGACTTCCAAGATGTCTTCAATGTTTACTTCATCTGATCGGGTATCTCATACGTGGGCCAAGTAGGCTGAGCATCCCTTCCTCATAATTCTCTTCGCTTTGACCATCGTCAAACAGTTCATCGATTTTGGGTTTCTGCTACCAAAGAATGAAATTTGTCGTTCATGATCGTTCTAAGGATAATCTTCTTCTTTCAGTAATCTATTGTCGCTCTATACTCATTCAGTCAATCTATTCCCAGGATGACGTCGAATTCCCCTAAAGGAAACTGTGTTAAGTCAGACAGGAGTTTATGACCATCGTCTTCTATTACGCAATTTCTATACACATCATAAACAGGAAATACTTCCTGACTGACTACTTTTACATCCAATGGGATTTCAAAATTTTTACTTTTTATGTTAAATTTATTCGCAAATTGGGCAAACACAAAAGAACGAGTAGCTCCCGAATCAAACAGTATGTAGTATTAAATTGACAAGTAGTATACCTGTCACCATATCAGCTGAATCTATGGTATCCTTGATAGTCATGTTATAGGTCGGGGCAGTAAGACGCAGTGGCTGTGCATTTCCTCTGGTTAGCAACCACCTTGGTCCCCTCCCACTCCCTACAGAGTTGGTAGACTTCTTGGGGCAGTTAGGTGAGATGTGCCCTTTTTCTCCGCATGTGAAACACACGTGGGTACTCGGGTTCGGGCAGTTAGTCGCCATGTGGCCGAGTTGACTGCAATGGTAACAAATATTTTTCCCTTTCAAGCATGGCCTGTTGCCATGGTTCTTCCCACAGCTTTTGCACTCGTCCCCCTTCTTCCTCTAGGTAGACCCTCATCCACTGCTCTCCTCCCTAGGCCTCTTCCGATTTTTGCTCTCCTAAGCCCTATTCTATTGGTTGTGGTTTCCTCAGCCGATCCTCTTCTGTTCTATTTCTCTTTCTTCATATCTTTCTTCTTGTTGAATTTTGATACGGAATCTCTACTTCCTTCGGCGATTGTCGCCTTCTCCACCAGCTTTGCGTAGTTGTTTATTTCTAGGCCAGCTACTTTATTGTAAAGCCAGGGTTTCAACCCTTGCTCAAACCTCTTAGCCTTCCTCTCAGGGTTGACCTAATGCGGAGTAAAACGTGTAAATTCATTGAATTTCACATCATACTCTGCCACAGTCATGTCCCCTTGCTTCAGTTCTAGAAATTTGGTTTCCATCATGTCCTTCATGCTCGTGGGGAAGTAAGTCTCGAAGAACAACTCTTTGAATCGCCCCCAAGCGGTGACCCCTTCTCCTTCAGCCTCTCCAGCTACGTTATTCTCCCCCACCTCTTCGTTTCTTTCCTCCCTTTGCTCAGTGGCTTCCCACAAGAAGTTTGTTTCTCCTTTCAGCAAGTAAGAGGCGAAAACAGTCTTCTGGTCGTCTGCTACTCGGCAGATCTTGAAGGCCTTCTATACCTCCCTTATCCAGGTTTGAGCCTTAGTCGGCTCGTTACTGCCCTGGAAAGTTAGTGGTTGTACATTTTGAAATTCTCTGAACGTGACTGGGTGTGGGGCTATGCGGTTTTGATTCTAGTTGTTGTCTGGAGGGGGTGGTATATTCTGGAAGGCATCTCGCAACATGTTCACAAATTGTTGCATTGGGTTTTGCATTGGGCTCTCAGGCTGAGCCTGGCGGTTCAGTGGGGGTCGTCCTCTTCTTGGAGGCTTGGTTCTGTCATAAGATAGTGTATTTGCATATTTAGATACATATACATAATTACACAGTTACTCATGAGATGACATAAATAAGGATTTTATTGATTCAAAGGAAAGGTTATACAGAATAAAAATGGTAGTTCTAGGTTACAATACATCGTGAATTCATTGATCTAAGTAAAATTTGTATTTTTAACCTAACTACCTAATGCTACGGACCTATCTCCGACATCAGTGGTCCCTAACCCATTGGTAGGTCTTTTCCTCGGTTGTTAGGGCAGAATCATATTACTTCTCGAGGTGGCTGGCTATGTGCTGGATGAAAGTGGGGGTCTGCTCATGCCTCTCTGCAGTCCAGAGGCGATTGACACACCTCCATGACTTGTCGAAAGACTACCTTAACCCATAACAGTCCTTTTCGCAGCATACTCCCAATGTTGTGCACTCCGTGCAGCGTACTCGCTCCTGGCATGTAGGTGCAGGATTTTTTCGTCTCTTTTCTTGAGTAGTTTTTCAGTTTCCTGAAGTCTCTCCCATAGACAATCCTCACTCGTCATGTTTGAGCAGGGAATTGGGAATGGGGGTAACTGGGCAGGTGGTGATATAAGTATGGCCAACTCTTCCTCGGCAGGGTTGGTCTCTTCCTCGACCATCAACTCCTCCTCGCTCTCATACTCCTCATGATTTGATATCTACAAGAAGTTTTAAAGTAGGGTTAGTTACAATTTTTACAGAAAGTATTTTTAATTTTAAGTACATATATGGTTTGACTTGTTCGTCCTCATCGTACGGGTTGTAACTATCTAGGAAGGACCTCATGTCCTCGTCATCATCGTCGTCACTATTCACGTAGAACTTCATACTTTCAAGCACTACTTCGCTGTTGACGTATCGGGGGTGTGCCTAATATTGTCGCCCATCTTCGACAGTTCTTAAGAGGTTTCTTATTACAGGCTGTTCCTCTCCTGACTCAGTTTCTGAGTCAAATTCTTCCTCGGGGATTTCTTACTCGGGAAGTGGGTTGATCGCTACTCTTTCTGGGATATAACACATTGACAAATTTTAACATAAGTGTTAATTTATTGCTATAGTTTTTAAACACATGTGAATTGTTCATTAAGGTCTTTCGATTCGTATATTCGAATCTTAGACGCAATTACGCTCTTAAGTTAATTAGGGCTTTTCCTAACATTTGGATCTAAGAATTTTTTCTAACTTGCAGCTCTGATGCCAACTATGACGCCCCCAAATTTCCACTACCAAATTCTTGTGGAAACTAGGTCGTCAGATATCATCTCAGCGTACTGAGTCGCCAATATTTGACAACTCGCCCTATTATATCTTATAAGGGTCTCACATACGAATGAATATACACACAGCGGAAGCATAAAGCTTAATTAAAAAATTAAGATCTTATAATAACAGGGTTCACGTACGAATAGAAGTTATACAATATTCAATTACAACATCTAATGTTAGAAAAATTCGAGAATCTTCCTAGCAATATTATACCTTGCTTTTTTCCCCTTCGAGAACTCTCATCGCTTGACTTATTATGGAAGGTTTATAAAACATAGCAAGAATGAGCGAAATATGCTCAATAAGAAATTATTCTATTTTGAATAAAATGATCATTCCAGTCAAAAAGATAAAACGGTAAGGTTTTGAATCATTAAAACTTTAACATTTGAATTCACGAGTTTAATATGAATTCCATCAAAGCATGTATGATTTATGAATAGATGTAATATCATGCCATTTAACATTTAACAATATGAATAATTGAACACCAATTGGGTGGCATTTCTGCCCAACACTTTGTCAATTCGTCATCCTCGACACACAGTCAAGTTTAACAACTCGTGCCTGTATACGTCACAACTACAGGAGTTAACCATGTAGAATCCCGATATATTGGTCTTTAGCTATGTTCAATATTCAATCTCAAATTATCATGAATCATGTGATAATGATAAATGCTTCAATAATATAACATGTTTATACATGGTAGATATGCATAACTATTTTAAGCAAGTTCAAGAATTATGCTTGAACAATAAATAGTGTACAAGCAGTTAAACTTACACAATCATGGCAAATTACGTATAATAAAATTTAAATCATACGTATGAAAAGCTGAATAAAACACATGCATAAGTGAACAATATCATATACATAAGTGGAAAATAATAAACTTGCATGCATAAGTGGACAATAACTTATACATAAAGGTGGAGAGTAATAACTTGGCTTAGCGAAACTTTCTAACGTTTCCAAGTAGCAGTCGACGGTTTTTCATCCTCACTCATGTACTTTCCTATAATAATAACGGCCTATCATTAGTATGATCATCTAAAAATAGGTCGCTCACTTTCAAAATAATCATAATTTAAAAATGACATAAATGCATGCAAAGTTTTAATGGACAAAATTGTCATTATCTGACAATTTGTCATTTGACTCATTCCGTCTAATTTATTCCTCGTATTTATCCTGTGGTATTCTTAATCCTAAAATACCTCATCGGATCATTGTTCAGATATAAAATGAATATAACATTTGTATATAAAAATATACGATGTTTAAAACAGTAAATTTGATGTGTAATCACATCATAATGATATTCAAATCATGAAAAGAAATTAAAATAATATTTCTTAAATATTCTAATTTATTATCTAAATAAAATAGAATTTAATTAGATACAATATTCTCCTAATTTAAGAAAATTAAATTTTCAAGTTAAAAATAAATTTAACATGTTCTTTATTAATTTTTCCAACTCAATGGTATCGTTGTAAATAAGGATAAGTGGTAGTTTTGTAATTAGCACTGTAATGACATTTTTGTAATTAACGCTGCAGTGACATTTTCGTAAATAGTGCAGCAGTGATATTTTTGTAAATACACTCTAAGGGTAATTTGGTAATTTATTATTGAAGGATATTTCAGTAAATATGTCCTCAGGGGTATTTTAATAATTTAACCCTCTTAAAATAATAGTAATAATAATGGTAACAATAATAGTAAGAAAATAATAATAACATAATCAAAATAATTCAAGTCAAATATCGGTTGACCGAGTCAACCATCGAATGGCTGACTGGTCGGCCCCTTTTTCCTCGTCTCCGGCCGTAAAACTGGCAGACTAACCGGTCGGACTAACAGACTGGCTGTCAAACTGGCAGACTAGTCGGTCGGCCTGCATGGCAGTGGTTGGCAATAACTGGTTGGTTAGGTAAAACAACAGTCCACCAAGTCGACTATTGACAGGTTGGCTTGGTCAACCCCTTTTCCACGGATCCGATCATCTGAATGACTGACTAGACGGTCAACCTGGTCGGCCGTCATGGCAGTGGCCTGTAGTGACAGGCCGGTAATCAAGTTAACCAATGACTGGTTGACTCGTCAACCCATCTTCCTCGTCTCCAACCACCTGATCGATAAGCTGGACGGTCAGCCAACATGGTAGTAGTCGGCACTGGCTGCTATGGCCACACACACACACATACACAGAGAGAATCGATGGGGAAGCTTGGTTTTGATGACAAAAGATTGGTGAAATGAGAAAATCCACCATCCCCATCTGAAAACGAGCTTAAAACAAGGAGGAGGTTGTCTCCTCCGGCCAAGGCAGTGAAGCCATGGTTGGTGGTGACCAACTCCGACCAAACTTAAAAACTAAGATTTTAGACACAAAACTCGATTTTGAACACATGGAAAAGATCCTTACACTCTCAGGAATCCATCTAAGTACTCAAATCGATCCGAAAGGCCTTGTATAACATGGATTGATCGATTCTTATCAAGAACCTTAGTGTTCTGAAAATCGAATCAATCTGAGTCCATAGGTGCCCAAATTCGACGATTCAAAGTGTTAATAAACTCTGAAGGACCTCTAGATGCTTCCTAGACTATTAATTCAACCTACATAACAACAAAAGTCTACCTTTGATCCTTACCCGAGTGAGCACACGGAGAAAAATAAAAATTAAATTTTTCTTTGAATGGTGCAGCTACTCTATGAATTAGGGGTCGATGATTTTGTGTTTTAAAGACGATTTACAATGTCAACTAAGCCCCAATCGATACAAAAAGGGACATGAAAGCAATTCGGGTAATCTGTAAACTGCAGATAAGTTGGGGATAAAGTGACAAAAAGATGAAAAAGAAAGGGGGGGAAAAGAAAAAGGAAGAAAAAGGCAGAGGGGACAAAAGGAAAAAAGACAAGGCCTGGTGGTCCACGTGGCAGTGGGCCCCACCTAGTCAACTTGGTTGGATATTCAAATTTCAAATTCTTGTTTTGTCTCCATTCGTGAACCGATTAATTTATAAATTAAATAATTAATTAAAAAGTCAAAAGTCATAAAATATAATATTATACTCTATTCCTTCGTTTTGGAATGTTGTGTTTCCAACGGCGTTATCCGTTTTTTCAAACGACGTTCCGATCAAAAAGTCAAACCAAGACTAGGTCAAATCAAAAATTCGACAGCGTTTCGATTCATTATTTTTCTGCGCTGATTCCAGATCTTTGGTTGTTTTATGATTTTGAACACTTTTTGACTTTTTGGTCAAAATAACCAAAATATCCCTAGGACATAACTTTTGTCAAAATCACCAAAAAGCCTTTGAGTATAACTTTTGTCAAAATAACCAAAATGCCCTTGAGCATGACTTTGTCAAGATGACCAAAATGCCATTGAGCATAATATTTTTATTTTAATTCATTTTTCTATAATATAACGATGCAGAAAATAATTTCATCAAATAATATAAAAGAAAAGTTTATATCATTAATCATTCATTGATAAATTCGAATTCTCACATAATTGATCCTATTGAGGTGTGACTATATAAAAACAAATAATCTCCAATAAATTGTTAGGGATAATATTTTGATATCACCCATGACTGGAATACTTTCCAAATCTATCTTCCCTTCTTTTTTTTTCCTAATATTAACACGAGGTGTAGATAACTAACTTTGAAACTTCCATATTAAGGATGTAGGGATATATGTACATTATCCATTGTTGTAATGGATTCATTCAAAATCTACGACATATTCATTACATTACATATCACCTAGACTCCTTATTTACCCGACTATTCTATCAGTCCCCCTTCATCTTTCGTCAGCTCAAATTCTTTAACTAGCTTTTCATTCTTCCTCATACTCAGCATCTTCATCATTTCCATCATTACTCCCATCACATGAGTGCTCCGTGGTACGATTGAAATATCTTCTTCTTTCCGGAGGTACTGCCCTTCCTAGTCCATAACCTAAAGGTACATGATATTTTCGTCCCTCTGGATCAATTCTATACCATTCAAAATCAAGATCACCCTCCACAATTCCATACACAGTCGCTTTAGTTTTAAATATTCTTAACATCGATTTCTCTTTGATTTCTTTTTCATAGTACGCATTGACCTTTTTGGAACCACTTGTACCAACTCGTTTCGATTTCTTATGACTTATATTTGAGTCATTTCCCTTCCCATACCGAATGAAATTCTCATTGGGACAGTTCTTGATAATGTGGCCAAATCCTTTACAATTGTAACAAATACGTTTTCGTGGTTTGGTGCAATTTTTCAATATATGACCTGGTTGTGTACATCAGAAACATAAGTTCGTACCTTTTTGGCAAGGTCTAGGGTAATGTCTTTTCCTGCATTTGTCACACTCTACATTTCCCTTGTTTTGATTTAACGCTTCATGATATTTCGTCCGCTGTTTCTTCTTGCTACTAGCATTACTACCGTGACTTCTAGTCCTACATACTTTTAATGTTCTAGATGTTTCTCCAATATCTTTTTTCCTCTTCATATAGGCTCCTCCTTGTTCCTTAATACCCTTCTCCAAGGTTTGATTACTTTGCTTTACAGTCATCACGTTTTGTATTATCACTTCAAATTCCTTGATACCCAACTTGATCACTTCCTTACAAATTTCGAGTCTCAAACCTTGTTCAAATTTCTTTGCTCATCTTCACTCGGTTGATACTAATTGTGGGGCAAATTGTTCCAATTCCTTAAATTTTGCAGCATACTCAGCCACCGTCATATTCCTTTGTTCTATTAACCAAAACTCTGCTTCCCTCGTAGCCATCATATCTGAAGGAATATATAACTCTTGAAACAATTCCTTAAATCTCTCCCATTAAATCTCCGTTCCTGTCTTTTCTTATTTTTCTTTATCTTCTTCAGCCATCCACCACATACTTGCTCCTTTCCTTAACCAGCAAGTTGCAAGTTCTATCTTTTGATCATCTGGCACCCGATATATTATAAAATCTTTTTCAATTTCCTTTATCCAAGCTTGAGCACTTTCGGGTCCTAGGCTTCCGTCAAAAATTGGAGGTTGCAAGGTTATGAAATCTCGAGAAATCGCAGCAAAATTAAGAGATTCCTCAAGGTCTGTATTCCTTTGGATTATTGGTATCGCACTCAATAGTGCGTCACAAAATGTATCAATGAGTGACTGTACTAAATTCTGAACCACCGACTCCATTCGTCTAGCTTTGTGAATTCACAACTTATATCTTCTTGTCAATACTTCTGAAATAAAACACATAATTCGATAAATGATAATTCCAATTAATTTATACACTATCATGTATCACTTTCATAAATATACCTTTATATCCTTTAAATATTCATTATTATAATGACTTGAGTCAACTTATAGAATAGTTATTCTTCTTCTCTTTTTTTTCATCACCACTACTTATCATTTCTGTAAAATTCCCAAGTTTTTTTTTTATTCTTATAATCGTTAATTCCTCTTAATCTTACAAACCTCATTCTTTATCGTCCCAACATTTTCTCCCATCACACAACATTTTAATAGTCATCTCCTTCATAATTAATCCTCTTAGGTTGATTTCTTCCTTAACTTCTATAATTCCTTTATCATTCCTTATCTTTTACTTATACAATTTGTACTTATTATTATCCTTATATCGTCAACGTCCTTCCCCTCTTAAAATAAGGAGGAACCTCAAAGTAATCATGTACTTCACATTTTATATAATCCCAATGTCAATTCTACTCCCATCATCTTATATTTTTCTTACTTATTTCACTTGAAGTTACTTTCAAACATTTAGTTATAACATATTTATCAATACACTTTACTGAATATCTAGTATCAAATTCTCTTACTTTGTGTTCTTAATACTTCCATGCTGTGACGCCCCCAAATTTCCACCTCCAAATCTCGTGGAAATCTGGTCGTCAGATAACAACTAAGTATATTGAGAAGC
>JAUMHB010081592.1:0-12064 GCA_032359685.1 Pittosporum tobira | reverse complement strand
TGCTCATAACAGATTATGAAAATTAAATACAGATTAAGGCATGTGATCATATACACATATCTCATACACATATCAAACTATATATATATATATATATATATATATATAATATTTTGATTTCAATAAATCGCAAGCCTAGCTCTGTACCACTGTTAGGTTTCAGATCAAAAATGATGCGGAATTTAAAAAAAATTTATCTGATTCCCAAGAACCATGCTTATATTGAAACCGAATTAGAAGATCGATTATAACTGAATGAATTTTGATGGAGATGAGAAGAACAGTTACGTCTGGATCAACGTATAAATCATCACGCCTCTATTGGTATCCACACACACGAATTGAGTCCAAGTCTTGTGCGTGCTAGTGTAGTTCTTCGGTTTCCTTCTCTCTAAGTCTCTTAACCTCATAGTGATTAGGATTGTACAAAAAGGAGTATGTACCTCCTTTTATAATCTGCCCCTTTTAATCAGAGATACAAGAGAATAAGGAAACCCTAGCTGTCTGGCCCAATACATTACAAGCCCAGTTTGCTTAGTGTGCGACCCTGTATTTACCTAACATTAGCACTAGGCTCAAAACTCCTTTTCACAAGTTATAAGCGGCCTCTAGCAAGACATTATAATTACCTAAATTAGGTGAATATCAGTTTTTTCGACACAGTCTTATCCACAACTAATAATAGATTACAATTTATGATTGGATCCTTGGGCATATTATTAACAAAATTTGCTTCTCCTTTCAGTAGGTAAAAAGTGAACACAGTTTTCTGGTCGTATGCCACTCGACAGATCTTGAAGGCCTTCTCTATTTCTTTTATCCATTTGTCGACTCATTATTGCCTTGGAAGGTGGGTAGCTATACTTTCTGAAATTCTCTAAACGTGACTTCGTGTGGGGCCATTCGATTTTGATTTTGGTTGTTGTTTGGAGGGGGTGGTATGTTCTGGAATGCATCTCGCAACATGTTCACAAACTGTTGCATTGGGTTCTCAGGCTGAGCCTGACAGTTCAATGGTGGTCGTCCTCTTCTTGGTGACATGGTTCTGTCAGAAGATAGGGTGTTTACATATTTAGATATATAAACATAAGTACACAATTACTCATGAGATAAATAAGGATTTCATTGATTTAAAGGAAATGTTACATAAAAATAAAAATGTTAGTTCTAGGTTACAATACATCGTGGATTCATCGATCAGGGTAAAATTTGTATTTTAACCTAACAACCTAATACTACGGGTCTATCTTCCCACATCAGTGGTCCCTAACCCATCAATAAGTGTTCTCCTCGCTTGCTAGAGCGGAATCGTACTACTTTTCTAGGTTACTGGCCACGTGCTCAATAAATGAGGGGGTCTGCTGATGCCTTTCTGCAGTTCAGAGGCGATTAACACACCTCTATGACCTGTCAAAAGACTGCCTGTAGCTCGCAACAATCCTCTTTGTAGCATGTTCCCAATGTTGTGCACTCCGCTCGACGTAGTCATTTTTGGAATGCAAGTGTAAGATTTCTTCATCCTTTTTCTTGAGTAGCGCTTCAGTTTTTTAAAGTCTCTCCCACAGGCGATCCTCAATCATCATGTTTCAGTGGGGCATCGGGGATAGGGGTAACTGGGCAGGCTGTGAAATGGGTGTGGCCAACTCTTCCTCAGCCTGGTTGGTCCCATCCTCGACCATTAACTTTTCCTCATTCTCGTACTCTTCGTGGTTTGACATCTACAATAAGTTTTTAAAGTAGGGTTAGTTACAATTTTTTTAGGGAAAATGTTTTTAATTCTAAGTATATATATGGTTTGACCTATTCGTCCTCGTTGAACTGGTTGTAACTGCCTAAGAAGGACCTCATGTCCTTGTCATCATCATCGTTACTGTTCATGTAGAACCTCATACTTTCTAGCACTACTTCGCTATAGATGTATTGGGGGTGTGCCCAATACTTTCACCCGTATTCGGCAGTTCTTAAAGGATTTCTTACTACGAATTCTTCTTCTTCTGACTCAGTTTCTAAGTTAAGTTCTTCCTCGAGGATTTCATAATCGGGAAGTGGGTTGATTGCTATTCTTTCTGGGATATAACACATCTACACATTTTAACATAAATGTTAATTAATTTGATATAGTTTTTAAACGTATGGGAATTGTTCATAAGGTCTTTTCGATTCGTATATTCAAATTTTTAGACGTAAATTACGAGAGCTAATTAGGGTTTTTCCTAATGCCTGGATCTAAAGATTTGTTCTAACTTATAGCTCTGATACCAACTGTGACAGCCCCAAATTTTCACTACCGAATCTACGTGAAAACCGGATCGTCAGATATCATTCTCAGCATACTGAGTTGTCAATATTTGATAGCTCGCATTGTTATATCTTACAATAGGATCTTACATACGAATAAATATACACACAACGAAAACATATTATTGAAATGAAATTGAAATGAAGCCTTTTAGTTACTTATGAGTGGCATTCTAGCATTCTAGCATATTATTGAAATGAAGCCTTTTAGTTACTTCGGAGATAAAATTAGGGTCTCATTTTGGTTCAAGAATGGCCACAAAACCAATTCGATGCACATGAATTCGATGCTTCAAATGAGATAATTTGTGAGGGTCAAAAATCCCTCTAAAATTCCAAATTATGAAATTAATCATGATTGAATGTGGAAGAATCACATTTGGATCGCATTGCTGCAGACCTAGTAATACATTGCAGAGGAATAAACCCCTGTTTTTATGTTTTTCTGATTTTGGAAGAAGGATCTTTTAAAATCTTTTATGTGACATAATTAGAGAGTTTTTAGTATCCTGAAAACTACCCCCACTTTGGTTGTAAAAAAATAGTCATTTGGTACAAATTTAAATATTCTAATTTTTTGACATAAGTTTTAAGACATTTTTAAAACATAACTTTAAATTATATTTTAAAGAAAATTTAACTAACTTGAAAAGTATAACACATAAACATGTTAAGTATGCTAAAATATTTAAAAATCATAATTCACAAAAATGTGATTTTGGAACATCTTAAACTCTGTATCAAATATTTTTATATTATTTTTAAATATATGTACGAAAAAATAAAATAAATTTTATTTTTAACTATAAATAAATAAAACCAAGGCACGGGTTCTCTGACTAGTGTACTATAAAAGAGGATTAATAAGTATCAAACATTTAGCTCGTTATATACTTTTTACGTCTAATGTTAAATGTTTTATTTTATGTCAAATTTTAGATATTTTAGTTTAATTTTTGTGATCAAATTAATTAATTTTAAAAATAAATAATTATATATTAATATTTAGTTTTTTTGAAATAAATTTTAAAATTAAAATTTTATTTAATTTATAATAACTAATTATACTTATATTCAAAATAAAAATAATATAATACATCAATCAATCGCTTGTCTATTTTCGGAAAGCTTCCATGGTCCACAGATTATCTTTAACACACTCGGCCTCTCTCTTTTCCCACCAAAAACCAAGCATGAGCAGCGCCACCGCCTTCGCCAATCCCATACTCACTTCTCCTTTCCTTCTTCAGCCTATCAAATCCCCCCATCTCTCAACTCTCGGCACCACAGCCCCTAAAACCCTAACTGTAATCTGCACAAACAAAGACGCCCCTAAGAAACCCACTCGCAGAAAATCATCTTATGGTGGTTCTAGGAGGTCGATTCTCAAGAAAACCTTCATTCAGGAGCAGGTCAAGTTCGCTGCTCCCATCTCCGATGACCCCGTCGTGGCGGTTATCGGAGGAGGGATGTCCGGTCTGCTTTGCGCGCTCAATTTGGAGAAGAGAGGGATTCGGTCCACTGTGTTTGACACGGTCGGATTATTTTTACTTGAATTCGATGGCTTTTTTATTCCATTTGGCTCAAAATTAGAGTCACATTTGAAAATCTATGCTAAAACAGTGATATGGTGCTTCTAATTGTAATAATAATCCTGACTTGCTTATGGATATGATTCCAAAAATTGCTTTGCGTGATTAAAACGATAGGCCTGATATTGATCTTAATAAACATTAACAATTAACATATCGAGCCTCTTATCATCCTTTTATCGTCATACATGTTTATTTATTGCATCATTATTTATACTACTATCGAATTTGAGTAATTTTTCTGTTTTTGGCAACGAGTTTGAGTAATTACTGTTTCTGGCAGGTGTACTTTCACATAAAGCTGCCATATGTTTAATACTATTGCATGTGATCAATCAATTCTTCCACAATTTCTTAAAAACTGTAGTATATTTGTTTGGGATTTAAAACTTTTCTTCAGTCACATGGAAGGTTGCTTGAATATGGGAATACTTATTGAAGAGTTTGGTTGATTTGTGGTATCATCATGATTACTTTAGGGAA
Organism: Pittosporum tobira; assembly: GCA_032359685.1. NCBI lineage: Eukaryota > Viridiplantae > Streptophyta > Magnoliopsida > Apiales > Pittosporaceae > Pittosporum > Pittosporum tobira. The sequence goes on along the minus strand of JAUMHB010081592.1, from coordinate 7,691 downwards.
TACAGTTCCTTTTATTGGTTTTAGTAGAGGCCAAAGGAAAATGGGTGGTTTCAATTAATGCAGATTTAAGTAACTAAACTAATGCAGATGTAAATAAGTAACTAACACATTTGCTGGTTCTTAGCCTTTGTTAAAACATTTCTTCTTGATACATAACTATATCTATTGTTTTGATTTTTTTTTTGCTGGACTATTAACTTGTTCTAGCCTTTGTTTTTTGAACGATATAGTTTGTAATATTGCTCTTTACACTCTGGATCGCTTTCTGCCTGGTCTTATTGCTGGATAGTTGAACACAAATTAAAGTTCGAATTCAAGTAACCGCTGATATATGCTATGTATCTAGTTGATGTAACTTCCAGGACCTCGCTATCATAAACCACGCTGTTTATGCTCTACCAGAAAAGTATTTGCACACTTGGTGATTCTCACTATCTTTACCTGCTATAGGGCCTTCATGGGTTGGGTGGAAGAATGGGGACTAGAATAATTGATCCTCAGCCTCTGATATTTGACCATGCGGCTCAATTCTTTACCGTCAATGATCCTCTGTTTGCAGAGCTGGTTGATGGGTGGTGCAAGAAAGGTCTGGTTCGAGAGTGGCAGGGCACGATAGGAGAGCTTGAAGTGGGTGGTCATTTTGTTCCACTTCCTTCTTCCCCTCCAAAATATATAGGTGTGAATGGGATGCGTCCCCTTGCAGATTCTATACTGTCTGAGGTGAGCTAAAATAACAACCTAAAAAAGTGTTGTTACATCATGATAATGTAATGATATAGATTTGGTTTGTTCTCTTGATTCATAATCTGTAACCCGTGCAAGTATTTACATATGCCACGTCACCTAGTAACAACCTGCAGCTATGGAGGGTTAGAACTTGAAGATGGACGTGGAATGGGTTAAGTAGTATGGGTTGTGTAGGGTGATCCATAAAAGCCTATATAGCTGTCAAACTGCAAACCTCACATTTAATGATGTGAATTAGAATGTTGATAAACCGTTGTACCAATAATAAATGTTGTCATGCTGACTGAACCTATTTAATGCAACACCTCTCTCTCTCCACACACACACACACACACACCCTAACTAGTTTTGGATTAAAAGGCATAGCTGAGTAGGTCGAAGTCCTGTTGGCTCACAAATGGAAAATCGATTTCTCAAACCTTTAGGAGAAGGGGTTGATGATCCAGAACCTCAGGATATCTAAGGGGACTTGGCCTACATCTGGTAATGCTTTAGGTGAGGATTGAGTGGGTGAGGGTTCGGATTGTTTTATATAACAGTGCAGGGGTTGGAAGAAGTCGAAACATGGGTAAATTCCAAAGGTATTAAGGATAGGAGGAGTGTATGTTGTTTTTGTGTTTTGTTGTTTTTGTTTTTGGGGGGGGGGGGGGGGTTGGTGGTTGGGTTTGTTTAGAATATCTCAACAGAGATAGTATTGTGGAATATTCATGGTCTAGGAGAAAGGTGGAAGAACAGTTCAGTAAAGGAGACATTGTTAAAGGCTTCTCTTTACTTATTCTATATACAATTATACAGGAGTCAAAGTATACGGTTGTGTATGGTTAAGATTATTTATGTGTCTACGCTTAAGGATTGGGAGTTATTTCATAGAGCAGGCAGTTGGGTAAATTATCATTGTTTTGGAATTCAAGGAGTGCATCTAGATCATAGGTCCTCCAAAGTTCTATCCTTGGTCAGGAGAATAAAACAGGTTTTCTCTTTTGATGAAATGGCGTTCTGATTCTATAAAGATGTTTGATGCACCATTGAAAGGCTTTGGAAGCCTATTAAGCTCAGTTCCATCAGTAGTATTTTAGAATTTATATTTAAAGTAGTAGTTTAGAATTATTATTATTAATTTATATTTTAGTTATAGTTTAGCTTATTACCAAGTTTAGAGTTTTCTATTTAATAACTGTAATTCCTCGTCAATAGGCAGTGAATTACTATTGAGAAATATTTGCGTGTTCTTTCTTTCTCTTTCTCATTCTAAATCTTCCCTTAATTCTCACAAATCCCTAGCCCTAATACCCGTCCCTATCAGTGTTCTACCATCCTTCATCTTCAGTTTCATATGGTAGGGTAAAATTCAGATGACTATTCGTGGTTTACGTCATTTCCACCTAAAATTGAAAACTCGACACTTGTCCCTAAGATTGTGAGTTGAAGTGAAACTAGTACATTTTTCATCCATCTTGAGTGAAAAAGACTTTTTAATGGAACAAATGATGTATATGAAGGTGATAAAAGGTTAAATGGGTATTGAATTAGAAATATTTGGAGGCAAAAAAATGGATGGAAGGATGAATGATAAATGTACTACTTTCACTTCACCTCACAACTTTAGCAGTTCAAGTTTCGAGTTTTTAACTACAGGTGGCCATGTGAAAAATGAGGTAAATCACATATAGTCATCTGAAATTTACCCCATATAGTGTGGCTTAATAACCTTTCTCTCTTCTAATTGTTTTCGTTTTATTCTGAATTCCTTTTTTGGTTTTTTTATTTATTTTTACCAGCGGAGGAGTGAGATATTGTTTCCATATGTTCTCTATGAAATTTTATTCTAAAACATATACATATGTATTTCAGGTAAGCTTTTTTTATGTATTTTTGTTCCTTTAACTTCCACATAAGCATGGGCGCACTAATATCCGTTAAAAGAGTGGATGGAAACTTGGAATGATGTGATGTTTCAGTATGGTAATCAATTTGAAAGTCAGTTCATTACAGCAAACAACAGTAAATTTTTATTTAAGCTTTTTCAGTAAATATATCTTCAATCTCAACAAAGAGAGAAGGAAACTACTAAGAATATAACTGCAGAATCGGCCACCCTGATGTTCTTTCTGGTGTAGAGTGTTGATGTTACTTGGATCTGAAATTAGTTGAAAATAAATTTATAAGTTCCCTAATGTTGTTGATTGTTCCCTTGTTCCTACTGCTAGGTTTCTTAATTATGCATGATGCTCTTCCTGATTTAGCTGACTACATGTTTGACCCATTGTGCAGACTCAAATGATTAATGTGGTGCGACCTTGTTGGATAAGTGGACTTGAGCCATTTAATGGTATGTGGCATTTGAGTGAGAATCGAAAACCCCGTGGGCAGTTTGACGCTATTGTTATTGCTCATAATGGTAATTTTTCACTCTCAGCTTTGTTTCTTAAGTTATGCTGTGAATACTGTTCTCTCTTGGCTCTGAAATCTGAATCCTGTGCAGTTTCAAGTATAACTGACATATTTCTTTCCTAAACAAAGTTTCAGTGTTTTACCACCATCTATATGATCATGCTATGTGAGTAGAGATATGACTGTCGCTGGCTTGAATATTCCTTTTAGGGTGTTTAAACCTTTCTCTTTTATTTTCTTTGAGGAAAATTGAAAAAGCATAGTGGTCTTTGGTATTTACAATAAATGCTCACAACATCCTTCAGTCCCTGAAATGGCACTGACGTGTAGAAATGACGCTTTCCAATATTCATGAGGGTGAGGCTGTGAGGGTTTACACATATAAGTTAACTTCTTCATTCTGGAAGCTTTCCACCCTTAACATTGAATTATCTTATTATCCAAATAGGCATTTATACAAAAAGTTACTTGGAGGGGTAGAGTGCTGAAAACCAACACATTTTGAGGATGGTAGGCCTTAGTGTATTGATATTGCTTGTTTCTAGTAGGCACTGTTTGATCTTGGTTATGCATGATTTCATAAGTTTCCTGTAGTTCGACCAATTTCATTATGCAGTTGTACATTTCCATTTTCCTCTTTGTTTTTCAAATAATTATGCATATTGGTATTCATTTGTCTGCTTGTGCATGGTTTATGTATCAGAAGAGGAATGAAAGAGTGGCACCTTATTGATAAAATAGTTCACTTTCATCGTTATAGACTCCCAGTAGATTTCACACTTGATGGTTCTTTTCTTTTTTCCCCAATTATATGTGGTTCTTAATCGATGTGTAACTTTTTATATCCACTAGGAAAATGCGCAAATAGATTGCTAGCTTCATCAGGCTTGCCCCTAATTGCAAGACAAATGAAGGTACACAAGGATGCTTCCATCAGTTGACAATAGATAATTGTTTTTCTGTGCTTTTTTATGCTTCATCATTTTTTCCCATTTTCTTTATATATCTTAATCTTCAAAACTCTTCTAATTTTGCAGAGGTTGGAACTAAGTTCTGTGTGGGCCCTTCTGGCAGCATTTGAGGATCCTCTTCCTTTGCCAGCTAATGCAACTGGATCTTCCTTGGAAGGAGCTTTCGTCAAAGGTATTGATTCTGTCTCATGGATGGCAGACAATACGAAGAAACTATCAGATTCCAAGGGAAGTGGACCTCCTCATTGTTGGACATTTTTCAGCACAGCAGGTTTTGGGAAGCGAAATAAAGTTCCACAGGTAACTATAGTTTAATTGGTTAATGTAGACATTATTGGTTTTAGGACTTTAAAATTTTGAGTTTTTTAATTTGATATTGTTGATAATTTAATCATGCTTCATCAGGAAAACATTCCATGTGCCACGGCAGAGAGGGTGAAAGCAGCCATGCTTGAGGGCGTTGAAGCTGCACTAGGACTATCAGAAGGCTCACTTGAGAGACCCTTGTACACCCGTGTACAACTATGGTATGAAATAACACCAATGATTTATAGCTGATGACAAAATTTACTTCATATAGGCTATCATTAAAATATGAAGTGTTATCCTTTAAGGTTTAAGAAGCTATGAAATGCCCACCAGATTTTTCGTAATACTACTTATTAGTCATCTTCTTCAGAACCATATGATCCAGAACAAAGTGAGAAATAATACCACGAGAGTAAGAAGTCCAATTTTCACAGAGAATTGATAGGAACTCAGTAAAGCACAAGGCTTTCTCTTAAAACTTTAATACACTTCGGTACTTGTTAAAATAGTGATGATTTATATAGTAATATTAAAATTTTTCTCAGGAAAATAGACATGTCACCTAACTAAGCTAACCTAAACATATTTAAAACTACACAAATAGACACAGCTGATTGCTCCAACGTGTCTTGTTTTTTTGAGCCTCCTTTTGAATTCATGAGATGCTTCTGAGACTGATATTGAATTTGTGGGTTCTTTCAGCTGAGTTTGTTTATGGTTGTTAGTGGTACTTTGGGGCGTATGCATGTTTTCATCTTTTCTTTGCTTTATATATGTCATGAGTACATGGGCACCCCCCTTTCCCTTGGTGCTGTTAATGGATTGCATAATTTATACATGAGAAAAGTCAGAAAACTAAAATTTAAATACTTATGAAATACCTAAATACACTAGACCCCTAACATACCCACTAAGGTTGCTCTTTTCTTTGAGGGAAATTTTCTGGGTTTTTTTATTGATCCCCACCCGAAGGTCATTCTTGGCACAATGGTCAAATGCTCACTTGTTGAATGCTTTGTCACGTGTTCAAGTTACAATGGAAACAACCTCTTTATTTTTGATAAATAAGGCTAAAAGAATATGTCTGACCTTTCCTAGACCTTTGCTATTAGCGGGAGCCTTGTGCACTGCGTACGACCTTTTTGTAATTGATCTTCACCCCTTAGGGTTGCCCTTTCCTTGTGCATTGGGTATAACCTTTTTGTTATTAATCCTCACCCCTTAGAGTTGCCCGTTCCTCCCTAGGTTTTTAAATGACCATTTTTGTGATTTATGGAATGATTTCAAATGATATACGTAATAACCAAATCTTTCACATGATATGAATCAAAAAGAAGATGCCCCAAATTAAAATGAAGTTGCGGAAGGTGTATTACACTTGGACCCACTACTACCAAGTGCCTAAATACTCAGCAAACCAGAAGTTGACCTCTCCCCAGCCTTATTATAAACAAAACAATGTATTTTTTCCCAAACACTATTTTGCATTCGAAAACATGTGTGGTGTTTTTAGTGTTTTGGGTATTTGAGTTTTCAGTGCTTTGCGATCCATACGATCTTTTATATCATAATTTATTCATACATGAAGCATCTGCAAAAGAAAAACAAGTATCCAAGGTAAAAATGCAAAAAGTGAGACAAGTAGCAGAGGAAGAAATAATATTAAAATGAAGAAAAACTTGAAATTACGTCTTCATAAGCTTTGTTTATGCAAGCTGTGTGAGCACATCCTGTGCTTCGTGAATGTAGAATGGTTTGCAGAAATGAACATTGTGAGATAGAGAGAGATCTTACTGATAAATACACTATATAATTTTCAAATTATTTTCTACTTGGACTGGACTGATCTTGCTTTAAATTAAGCAGCCCAACCTGTGTTCGGGCTAAAGAATCATCCAAACTCGACTCATTGTAGTTCTTAGCTCAACTTGAAATCATTGGGAACCCAACTGTTTCAATATATGTTTGGCTCCACATGGAGTCTTAGTTATCAATATTACATGTTAAATTTTCATTTCCAAAGTGAAATTGCAAAGCAAACGAGTTTTTTTCTTTTTTTTTGATAAGTAATGAAATATTCCATTGGAAGTGCCAAAAAGGGGGCAAACCCAGGTACATGCCAAAAAGGAGCGGAAATTCTTCTAAGCCTGACAACCACTCATCATATACAGAAAGAGCCTTCCAACAAGAACTACCTATGTTAGGTTCAATTATCAAACTCCCCCCAAATACCTAAGAAGTGAATGTTCGAATCTGGGAAAGTCTCCTTTAACCAGAAAAAAAGGAGGTTCAAAAAGGTGCCCGAAAAATGGCAGGGAGCTTTTCCAACACTTGAAAGGTCCTATTGTTTCTTTCACTTCAAATAGACCACCAAATGGAATGTGGAATGAGGTTGCTCTCTCTTCCAATCCTTTACCACTTTCAACCCCCTCCATGCTTGAAGCATATCACATACTGTCTTCGGCATCAACAAGTAGATCCCACAAAGAGAAAACATAAAACTTCGCACCACCACGCAATGGAGAAACAATTTGTATGTTACCAGCCACTTACACAAATAAATGACATTTGACTAGTGTTTCAAATAAACCAGGAGTGTTGATTAATAGAGCAAGGTATCTGATATTAAAGGAAAAGTAATAATAGGAGTTTTAATTAATAGAGTAAGGTACCAGATACTAGATGATACGTAATTCGAAAACTTGTATTTTCTGCTTTTTCTTTTCTCATACGTGAAATTTATGTTCTATATGTTTAAATTCTCTTGCAACGATATTCTCATGATTCCTAAACATACAGGGGCGCAGCTCTTCCCACCAATACTCCTGGTATACCCTGCATCTTTGATTCTCATGGGAGGGTTGGCATATGTGGTGATTGGCTACTAGGTTCCAGTTTAGAGGCTGCAGCCTTAAGCGGAATAGCTCTTGCTAATCAGGTTATTCCCTTTATCCCCTGTTATGTACTGCTTTCTGCTTAATATATTTTTAGAGTAACATTCGATTTTGACATTATAATACCTATAACTTCATTGTATCTTGAAGTCTATATCTAATGTGAGTTAGATGTGCTATTGATGGCATCCACCATTGTGATTTTATGTTAAAAGTTTTGAACATTCTAGCATCTTGAGTTCCCAAATAAGAAAGGGAAAGATTATAGGTCCTCTGTGTGACGCCCCCAAATTTCCATCTCTAAATCCACGTGGAAATCTGGTCGTCAGATATCATCTCAAGCATTGAGTAGCCAATATTAGGCAACTCACCCTGTTAT
>JAUMHB010081591.1:2958-31654 GCA_032359685.1 Pittosporum tobira | reverse complement strand
TTTATATTATTATAATCACCATAAACAATCTTCACAATTACGTACTTTTACTAGATCCCTTGAGAGTAAGTTATATAATTGTGGCTAAAATATATTTTTCTAAACTATCCACTAAAGACTATCTAAGAAAAAGGATTTAACTTTACTTCTACTATGCCTTCCACGAACAATACATCAAAAAATAGATAATTCTTAATAATATAATTCAATCAAAATCTAACATTTAATTTATAATGTTGAGTTATATCAATACTCTAAAAATACAAAAAAAAAAAATTATTATATTTTCACCGTTTGATGAAAATGTATATTTTTCATCGAATTTGTAATAGTTGAAAGTTTTTATAAATATTTAATGGTGAAAATGCTTTTAAAAATTTTAATTTTTTTATAGAGGTGATCTCCATATAATATGTTATATTAAAATATTCAGATCATTATGAATAAATATTTATAATTAAAAATGTATTGCATTCATTCTTAAATAATTATATTTTTAGAGAAAAAAAGTGTTCCAATTTAATTGTTATTTTTACATTTCAATGTAAAATATTTTCTTAATTTCATTCTCTTTCATCTTTCCAATAAATTTTGCTTCAATAAGTATTTTTCTTTATTTATCTTTTCTTATCTTCCCAGGTATTTTACTCAAACTAATAAAATAACAATTGATTTTTTTAAATCCATGTGCGTACCTCTAAAAAAGATAATTATTTAAAAACGAATGAATTATTATTTTCTCTGTCTAAAAAGATGTTACAACTACCTATTTCACCCAAAGTAAAAAAGTTGAAAGAGGAACATTCCGACCACTTATAATTTGAACAAGTCCGTCTAAAAATATATGAAATACATAATTTTATTAATATATGTATTGTGATATTTTTTTAAAAAAAAAATAAATTTAAGTTTATAATTTTTTAAGAACGAATGGAGTATATTTAATTTAAAATTACTTGAAATATGAAATTAAAGAAAATTAAATTCAAATAAATAAATTATTCAGGTAGCTACCGACATCGACTCATACCGAGTATCTACTGTGGATGCGTGTGAGGATTTTTATCAGTGTGGGGTACAAAAAATTAAATTATTTGTCAATAAGTAAATTGTAAAGGTTTGAAAGCCGTGGGACGTGGAGGGTGGGTTTGTCCATTTGTGCTTCCTTGAAGCTCAAATCCTTGTCTAAATTATTTATTTATTTATTTATTTTATTTTAGCAACAGTAGTAGTAGTAGGCTAGTACTAGAAGGTTAGACGTAGACAGATATGGTGGTCCATATTTTATGTTTTTGTTTTTGTTTTTTTTTTAAAACAAATATACGGTCCATATTGGACAAAACTTTTTACTAGAAAAATAGCAATATTAGGTATGTCTGTCGAATTTTTGAATCATGCTGTAAAATTAAAGATTTAATTTTGGAGTATCCACTTTAACGCTTTGGTGTTCTTTATGAAATTCAAACATAATAAGAAATTATTTTTAATAAATTAACTTAAAAAAAAATTAATTTTAATAAAAATTTAAAATTTAAAATTCAAATTATAAATTATATTTTTTTATATTCATTTATAAACAACTCCAACACTTAACAACTTATGTACTTATAAAATACAATACATATACCCACCCACATGTGCATTCATATTATAATTAAATTCTTTAATATTTCAGACATCAAACCTTAAACCTCCAACATTTTAAATTACAGTTTAACAGAACAAGCACTCGGTCTGAAAAGCTTTCGGTGGGGCAAAATTCCGTTGATAAGATTAAAAGGTCGCTTTAGGATTTTTTTATTTTTCCTTGGAGTTATCAAAATGGAATCTTATGTTTTTGTTTTTAATATTCCTCCCTCCATTTTAAAAACAATATTCACTATATGGGAGTGTACAGTTAATTTTATGACTAATATTATGGAGTATAATATTGAATAATAAAAAAATTAAAAAAAAATTAAAATTGCATTTTGAAGGCCTTATTATTTAGAGAAAGATGATTGAAAAATAGATAAATTTTAAACATGTTTGCAACTTTAATATTTGTAAAAGGAAAATTGGAATTTAGGACTCTCTAGTAACATATATACACATATATGTGGAACAAAGGACTGAGAAATAAATAGTTTAAAATTTTATGAAATCTATTATATTTGTTATGACCATTGCATGAAGGTTTCCTGCCCTTTCGAATAATTAACAGGTTACGAGACTCACTCGATTGATCCACATATCCCATCCGTTATTTTTTTATTTTTTTTTTATCAAACCACTTAATACACGTAAATAAGTCAATGTGTGATTGACGAAGTTCGCACGACAAGGTGTTTAATTTGAAAATTAGTAATTTAATTACTAATGTACAGTTTCTTTAATACTTTGTTGCGACTGGATAAAGAAGATTGTTAAACAATATTAATAAATTGTTATTATTATAATTTAAATAAACATTTATATTTCTCAGTTATAAATTAATAGTATATTTATTGTGAATATCTTATAAAATAAGTATATTAAATTTGGGGCTGCCTATGTCCCGCCCCTGTTTTATATTCCTCCTGTAAAATATCCAAAGGAATTTTTTCTTGAAAATGTTGTAGCAGGTCGGTGTCTAATGCAAAGTGGTCATATAAGTCTCGCTAAAGGGATGCAAGTTAAGGCTGCAAATCCGCTCAAAACAGAAGCCATACACTCTTGGAAACGGACAAAAGTTGCTGAGCTGGATGAAGTTCTATTTTGGATAGACTAATAAATTCTCTTTTACCTTTTTTGCAATCCAAGTGGCTATGTTGTATTCACTATTATTCTATTATGAGAGATATTGTGTCAACACAGGCAACTCTCTTAATAATTATTATTATTATTTATTTATTATTATTAAAATATATTGTTCACCAGTGAATGAAGCACATAATTTTGCGAAATAAACAAGAATGTATGAATTATTAGTAATCATTTTAATGTTGGACGTATGTAGTTAATTGCATGCACTTTTTTTTTTTGTTAATTAAAATGTTCGGATCAGTTTACGTGCACTTCAACTATTATTTGGAAGTGGCTAGCACAACATCCTCACCGCCACGACTCCTCACTTAAATCATAGATGCTTAGAAGAATAATCGAACCTAGACATGTTGCAATCTCTCGTTCGCTCTTAACTATATTTCATATATTTTTTTGAATTTTTAATTTAATTTAGGTATCATTATTTTTTTTTTAATGAGAGTGCAGGTGTGGTCACTGTTGTGCTACACGTATTTCCAGTTTAAACAATCATATATTTTTTTGAATTTTTAATTTAATTTAGTTATCATTATTTTTTTTTTAATGAGAGTGCAGGTGTGGTCACTGTTGTGCTACACGTATTTCCAGTTTAAACAGTTGGGCCTCATGCAAGCCCAAAGATTGTTTGAGATTTCTCTAACGGTATAACCTAATACCTCCGGAAAACTGTACTAGTTATTCGACTATAACAATGGGCGTACTTTCCAATATGGCCCCAAAATAATAATAATAATAATAATAAAATTCCTCTTTCTATATAATGTAAATTTCTTCCTCTTTATAGAATGTCAGCGCAATTTGTTGGTTGGGAGGTGGGGAAGGATTAGCAGATACAATCCGTGGATACCAACATAGTTTGGGTTGGATAAATAAGAAATTCGATTCTTCATCTGAGTTATCGAGTTTGAGTTTTGAATGAAATAAGTTATGTTGAGAGAGTTTTCTCCGTACAATCCATGGTGACGCGACTCGAGCTGAATTAGTCGGGATAAATAAAAGTCTAAGACAATAATGAAAAATCAAAAAAAAAAATAAAAAAATACAACCCGTGGATTGGCTAGTCAATAGAGTTGATTTTAAAGTTACAATTACTTTAACAAAATGACGATTTAAAAAATAATAATTAAATGTACTATTATAAAAGAATGGTGTAAATTTTGATTTATAAAAAAAAACAAATTGTACCCATATATATATTGAGAATATAACTATTAAAATACATCTATTTCTAATTTTAAAAAGTACTACAAAAGAATAATCATTTTTAATTTTGAAACCTACCGTCGTGTATTCATATGGATGGTCTGAGATTGCAGCAAAATTGCCAGGACGAACATATAACGAGATAAAGAGTCACTGGAACACCCACGTAAAGAAAAAGCTTATAAAGGTGGGTATTGATATTCCAAATACACATGAACCAGAACCACTACCACCACTACTACTCATCCATAAACAAGATTCAACAATATATTCATTCATGACTAATGATGATCATGTCCCAAAATCTTCCAATGATCGCATAATCAGTCATTATCATAACAAATACCAGTTTTCTAAAAATGATCATATATTTCATGGCACTCCTAAATCTCCACCAGAAAAGCCTCGCACTGACGATGATGAATGACCCCTCTAATAAACCACAAGTGGTCAAATGCGATTCTTGGTGATGCATCATTGGCCTTTCTGGCTGCCGGAGATCATAGTTATAGTGAATTTGAGTTGTCTCCGTTTGACCATAACTCAGTGACTCAGCTTGGTGGTTGAACTTTGGTGAAAGGGATGAGGTAGAGTTTGCATGTTTCTGCAACTAGCATGGAGGAGATGTGAACACATGAGAGCTGACAACTAGCAATTTCACGGTGATTGAAAAATAAAAATAAAGAAATAAAATAAGACTAGCAATAACACGGTATACTTAGCTATGTACCCTTGCAGCAGCAGCAGCAGCAGCAGTAAGAACAACAACAACAACAACAAAAGAAGCTAGGTACCTTAATTTCTATAATTCTCTGTGTAATTCCTTATCGTGCCCTAATGAGAACTCTATTCGAGATATTGACTGTTTTTTATTGGATTTGTATCTCATATAAACCTTAATTTGCTAAGAACATAAAAGAATATGCCAAAAAGGACCGTCATTTTAAGGAGTAAGAATAACAGAGAAAAAAAAAAACGGTTGCTTCAACAGACAACAGAGCACAACTAAATACATAGCGCATTATAAAAGGGCATTTTATGGGTGTGCATTCTTGGCAGGTGGGACTCATCACTTTATAGAAATGAAGCAGTTTTAATGCTTCAATCCTTTCAGTAGATTCCTGTAAACTCAATGCTAAACTATTCTGCAGAACCCCATGTCTATATATATAAATTGAGCATAATTCAAGTTATAAACCTTTTTTTTTGGGGGACAAATTAAAAGGTTGAGAGAGATAGAGTGCGCCAAAAAAAGTTGAATTATGTCTTCCACTTCAAGGCTGATACCACGATAATCTTGGCATGATACATACCAAAATTATTGCAATGAAACTGAATAATAAGCACAACTATGAAAAGCTACAATGAAACTGAATAATAAGCACAACTATAAAAAGCTACACAAGTTGAAATCTGACTGAAAAACCTTCCATTTATGAGATCATATACATTATGGAAAGCTAACCAAAAGCAAAACAAAATCCTTAACCTATTGATTGGACATGTACATACTAGAAAACATGCCATCCCAAATGATATACACACATCTTTGCTATAGAATTCACACGTATATGCACACACACAAATTATATATATGTAGAGAGAGGGAGCGAGGAGAGAGACTGACCAGTTTCAATGATCCATTATCAATCTATGGTACTTTGCATGGACGAGCTTTGTATGTATCAACTCATCATTGTCCCCAATAAAACTACTTGCAACCATGTCTGTCATGGGGCAGCTTGGTTGGAGGCTTCTACTGATTCTTTAGCAGTCTTTAAAAGCAAATCATAGTTGATAGAAGCGAGTTGAGACAAGTTCTGAAAGAAAAAGAATAGTTGATCTTGAAAGTATTATATTTTAGGTCAAAGGGCAAAATGGGAAACCAAATAGAAATAAACTTAGTCAAATCCTGTCCTCCGTCTTAATGAAAATAAAAAACTTAAAGCTACTAAAAGCAATCATATATAGTACCATCATCCCTCCCCATAAACATGAGCTGTTCGTTCATTCACAAAAAGTCTAGAAATAATGATGCGAGAAAGAAGATATTTATTATTAACGTGAATCATGTGATTATCAGCAAATGTCTCACTTTCAAGGTTTACCTTGAACGAAAAATTACTGAATGAGTACTTCATTTCAAGGGTTGGACCACTGAATTCTGCCATATTCCCAAACTCATCACCCTGCATCCACGACAAGCGATGATTAGGATCCAAATAAGATCTATGCATTAACCTTTTCCTCATGCCTTGCAAATAGAATAATATTAAGTAATATTGAATACATACATCTTCATCCTGCATGTTGCTGTATGAACTGCTACTGCATGAAGCACTGCCCATTTCAGTCATTTCATCAAAGTCACTACCTCCATGGACATGTTCGTTTTCTGGATTCCATATGTACCGGCTCATGAAATAACTAGTGTCAAGTGCTTCAGCTGATGGTATGAATGTGGCCTGCACCAAATTAGGGAACTTTTAATGAGTATTGCAAATCTATCAACATTTAATTGCATGCGTTTTGGAAAAGGGAAGGGGAAGAAAAAAAGGATAGACTGACCTTCTGTCTTGCAAGTGTGTCCCAGTTGATACCTTCGAAAAAAGGATGCTTTTTTACCTACCAAAACCATATTTTACATATAGCTTTTTTAATAGCCATTTGCTGCCTTAGTTGAAAATAAGTCTAGATCAAACTTAGAAATGATGTTACCTCTCTAGTTCCTGTTGCACCTAATCTTTGAACTGGATTGTCAATCAGCAACCTGAATTACAGAGATTTCAGGGTGAAATAACCTCAATCAGTAATTCATAAAGAAGTTTTAGCGTGACGCTGGTTTCTAAATCCCCAAGATATTTATACTGCTTGGGCTTCTATTTTTAAGACACCAAAGGAAAATAAAACATTTCTAGGATAGACAGGCTATTATTGACAGAAGAAAAAAGGTTATAACAGGTAATTTATCACTTCGGTCGTGTATCTGGGAAAGGAGGAAAAAAAATAATGAACGCTGAATTTCAATACTTATGTTTTCCGTGTTTGATTTCTTTAATTTCTAATTTAGATTCAACCTATACCCTATTTATATGACTTTCTAAATCAAGCCATAAGAGTTTTTTTTTTTAAATACTAATATCAGAAACTCTTTCTACTTGATTGAATTTCTTGTTGTATTAAACTTGAAAGGAATAGATCAAGGTTAAGAGGCTAGTTTGGTAGTGCTATCTAGTATCTAATGCTACCACGAGTTGCTCTGGAATTTTCAAAGGAGCTGATTCAAACATTACAATTGGTTGATGTCATTTGTACCACTTTCATTGCAGAAGACCACCCATTTAATTGCTCAAAATTATCCCACAGTACCAGCACACACACTGACTATAACATCAATAATGACTACCATGCAACTATTAACACATATAAAACCAATTACACTCGTGAAGGCATAAATTTTCCTTTGCAATGGCACTTAAAACAAGTAAATAATAGAACATACAAAAATAAGTCGTGTTATATTTACTGACACCGTGCATGATTTTTTTCTCAAAAAACTTACTTGTAAATTAAATCATATGCAGCTGAGCTCATTTCCTCTGGTACTCTAGGCCAGGGTATGTCTCGGTTCATAATGTTGTCAAAAATTTTCTGCCAAAAGAGTAGGACCATTAATATTGAGCTGCCTGAAATCAATGCCCAACAGCATAAAGTTATCACATTTCCAATGTCATATTGTAACATTTTTCGTTTTAAGTACAAATTGGGAACAAAATTACATCAGAAACCTGTGGAAGTAAATCAAAGTGACAATAATTCGATGTTATTATAATTATTATCGTGTCTTCATTCTTTGAAAGTGTCTGGGCCTCAAATTTGAATGGACTACCTGAGGATGTTCAGCGTTAAAAGGCGGAATACCGACAAGGAGCTCAAAAAGAATAACACCAACTGACCACCAATCTGCTGTTGCACCTACAAAACAGAATGTATGCAAAACATAATACGACACAAGTTAAAATTTAGATTAACACATCACAGAAATATATATTGATGAGTCAGCAACTCAGTGAGATAGAATCCGTACCATGTCCCATGCCAAGAAGTATCTCAGGCGCCAAATAGTCAGGGGTGCCAACAATTGAATGCTTTTGCCGCTGCTCTCTTTTTATTGATGTTTGTGCTTCCTTTTCATGCTCATCCTGAAGAAGAGCATCACTGCTGACTGATGGGCCTGTTAAGTCATCTGTGCTGTTGATGAGACCAACCTTGGAGAGTCCAAAATCTGTCAACTGTAACACAATGCAGTAGGTTGAGAGATGTAAAAATATAATTTTTTTTTTTTTTTAAATTAGAATTACTTCTAATAAATACCAACCTTGATATGACCATCTGGACCTATCAACAAGTTGTCTGGCTTTAGGTCTCTATGAATTACATTTAAGGAATGTAAATACTCCAAAGCAAGAACCTGAAATTAATATTTAAATCATAAAGGATAACGTGAAGTAGTAAGATTAAAAAAAGTAGAGTAAATCACAGGATGCCCTACAAGTTCTGCAATATATACACGTGCCATGTCTTCTTCCAAGCAGCCTAGATTTCTCAGAAGAGAGAAAAGATCTCCTCCGTTCAGGTACTCCATGACCAAATAGAGATTCTCCTTGCATGTGAAAGAATAGAAAAATCGGACCTGTTCAACATACGATTTTGAATGCATTAGAAAGTATGTCATCCACAAGCAGCATGTACTTTAATACGTTACAAACTGGGAGGCCGGGGTCTACTCACCACAAATGGATTTCGAACTGATATTAGGATATCACGCTCAGCCAAAATGCTTTCAACAGCATTTTTGCGGATCATGTCAGCCTTTTTCAAAACCTGAAAATAACTTTAATTAGATGAGCAGTTTCCCCACAAAAAGTTGTCAGATATACAAGCGCATAGCTTATTCAAAATCCAATTTAGTTAATGGGTATCAAGTTTGTACCTTAATAGCAAACAAGTCGCCTGTGGCCCTTTTCCTGGCCAGGAAAACTCGTCCAAACGCACCTCTGCTGATCGGTTTTATTATTTCA
Source organism: Pittosporum tobira (assembly GCA_032359685.1). Classification (NCBI taxonomy): domain Eukaryota; kingdom Viridiplantae; phylum Streptophyta; class Magnoliopsida; order Apiales; family Pittosporaceae; genus Pittosporum; species Pittosporum tobira. The sequence continues at coordinate 22,586 of JAUMHB010081591.1, read as the reverse complement.
AAATCTTCTATAGATGTTCGATCCTTAGAACATGGATTAATAGGGCTAGCACGCAAACTGCGAACCACATCATCTTCCACAGGACTGTCTTCATCAGCCATGTTATTTGATGGTTCCAACTTTTCATCTTCAATCTGCCCACAAAGATGTACATATTTCTCCCTGTAGAGTTATAAAACATAAGAATATGAAATTCAGAAATAATATAGCTATAACATGCTCATAAAGTAATATTATAAATGGAAATAAACTTCAAAACATACAAAGAACACAAGAAAAATATTATACTACTACTAGTATACTACCGAACTCACTGCAATAGTTTCTCTATACGTCTCCCGAAAGTTTCAACGACGAGCGCATCCACCTTCCTATCTTGGATGGAGTATTTCAGGTCTTCTAGACGATCAAGCATATACTCCAAAGCACTGTACTCGTTCGTGTTTACACTGGTTATTGATCGAGCAATTTCCAGAAGCTTATTTATCTGCCATGTAATAAACCTTAGATTTGATTTGGAAGTTAATTCTGTGTCAGCTTTTACTCTTTTAGTTTTCTTATGGATAAGTTTTGATTTGGGTGACTAAAAGACTGGATACAAGCTATATACCTAATATATTATATTTACCTGATCATAACTTTCATTCTCAGATATGGTTCTCTGGCCACAAAGTAACAATTCAATCTGGTTCATTCGTGGGGTCAATAAAGGTGATCGAGGCGTCAAGCTTCCTTGTGATGAGGATTTCTTGCTCAGATCAGGTGTTATGTTCAGACCGTCCATGGCAAATGCAGGATCAGCTTCAGGAACACAATCAAGCATGTCCTCTGAGAATTGAAGATTGCGGGTGTGACGCTTAGGTGAAAAGTCCTCTGAATCTTCAGATGCACTTGATGTAGACACTCTTGCGACCTCTGGACTTCCTACTACAGAATCAAGGCATTTTGGTGTCCATGTCTCGAGTATCCTTTCAAGAGTTTCTGCAACTCTATCAAGCCGTTCATTTACGGTTAAACCCTTTAAATCACATTTATCAGCAATTGTGCAAATTCTAGAGTGTGTTTCTAAATGTATGGTAGGTATTTCAACCTCACATATACGGCAGATAAATGAATTGTCATATGTTACGCTGTGATGATCCTCTCCAACTCCCCATGTAGCTCTTTGTACTTTCAAGGGTGTCTCTAAATGACCAGGAGGGCATACCACAGTATCCGAATTACTGACACTACCCTCAATCCTAGTTGTTTCATTTCTCTGATGCATGTTATCTGATTTATCCTTCGACGGAGTGTCAGCAGTTTCAGAGCCCCTCCGGTTTTTCTCAGCTGCAGATGGAAGCTTCTTCCAAGATGACATCTTAACACTGCTCTCTGATGAAGCAACACTTTTGGCAGTGTTAACCTCCACAATGTCAACCCCGATATCCAAGTTTTGATTTGCTTGATCTTGATCATCACGGGTCTTTTGGGTTTGTCCAAATCTTGCTTCCTTCCCACCAACCAAGCTATTGAATTCCTGTTGTGAAGACCCAATGATTTTTCCAGAATACACTCCAAGGTCGCTAAGTTGGTGTAAACTCAAACCATGGTCTTCTTCATAACCACACTCCTTGTGGAACTGTACAAGCCTAGTGCATCGAGTGAGAATAAATAAAAGGCGGGTATGAACTTGTTTCAGGGTACCCATAGGTAGCTCTTGACGACGGTCATCTAGACTCTGAACAATACCCTCACACTTCGTCCAAAACTCACTAGGTGACATTTTTGCGCACTGTCTGGCCATAATCAACAGATCCTCCAAGGTATCCTTCCATTCAGGGTGAGATTCTGAGGTTTTCTCAAGTATACCAACCAAATCTCCAGCATATATACCCAAGTCAAAGTTAACTTCTTCCTTTAATTTATCAAATTTAGACCTCATCATCACTATAATTTCCTGGAAAAGGGGACATGTTTCAAGTGAATATAAAATAAACAAACAGGAATTAAGGCAATTCACTAAAAAGGTGAATACCTCCATACGACCAAATGCGCGAGATTTCCAGATTGGGAGAGGCCGCACTCCTTTGGAATTGAGTTCATGAGAGAAGCTCTTGATATCGGGCACTTTCTTATAACGGCCACTGGTAAGACGCAGTATAGCCTGGAAGCGTGGAGATTGGATTTCCTTGGCAAGAGATGTATGATGACCCTGCAATAAACAGAATTAGATGCAGCTGAACTACCTAATTCCTCCAACTATCTAAAGAAAAAGTGAGCATACCTCGGACCAAGGATTGACTGCAGCTGTAACCCTTGAGGATTTTGATTGACCCCATTGCCCTTTTGAGCCTGCATGTGATTATCAACTACTCAGGATGATTGCTTTTGCACTTATACACTTGAAATAAAGTTAGTAACATTTATGAAAAAACCAGTAGCAAATCTTAATTCTTAATACTTCCTGCATTCCACAAAAAAGGTCTCATAAAAATTTGTGGAGGATGATTTTGATTAGTGGTGATAGTATAGAATGACATAAGGTCTCTACGATTATCATCCCTATGTTTGTCGTGACAATCACATTATCATGCCACCAACGCTAAACCTATCATTCATAATTTTAGCTATCGCCATGAATTGTTCCAATGTGTGCATCCTGCGCACATGCAGGTGCAGGAACGAAGCTTATGCACAGCAGATAATGAATCTATGGGTCCCACGCCTTGTTAGACGACCCGTGCTTCATCCAAACAGGTGCAGTATTCGATGAGGATGAGGATGAGACAGAGTTGCCTCACAGGCCTCTTAGTAGAAGAGGGAGAAAGCCCAGTCCTCTATCTCAGAACAGCAGGTCGGAGGAAGGGCCATTCCCTCACATCATTGATAAACTTATAATGAAAATATATGATTACGTTTGTAAATACCTCCACCGGATGACTACCAAAAAATTTAAATCTAAATTGTCCTAACGAATAATGAACGGTTATAGATCTCCTGGCTACATAAGATCCGTAGTTGTGTCTGTCGATCAATTATATATATATATATATATTGAAAACTAAGGGGGAAAGGAAATGACCTGGTTCCAAAGTAATTGTATGCTGAAGAGGACTGGATAATTTAGGCTCATCTTTAGGCAAATCAATTTTACCAAGGTTGGAAGGCTGAAGAACCGAAGAAGATGAGAAACGGAGCCGCGAGGGATCCGAACGGGTCCGAATGTGATTGAGGCCACGAGCTGAAGCCTCAGCTATAAATGAATCTTCGTCATCGTCATCTTCGCGATTATAATTATTGTAATTATCACTATAAACATCATCTTCGTCATCATTTTCGCTACATTCTGAATTTTCAGGTATATTACGACTTTGGCGAACCGAAATTGGGGAAATTTTGCGGAGTTTGATAGTTGATGATGGATTAGAATTAGGATTAGGATTAGGATTAGGATTAGGTTTAGGTTGGGGATTTTCTGAAGAATTGGGTGGAGTCGACATTGTAGTGGATAGTGATTGAAAAAAAAAACGAAGAATTTCTGGAGGAGTTGAAAGTTCGGGAGAGAGATTTTCGCGGGAAGCGGCACCTTACAGGATTACACGCAAGCGGCTCCATGTTTGAACATCAATTTTTAATGTTTCCAGACATGAAGTAATTGTGCTTTTTTTTTCTGAAAAATAAAATAAAATTTAAACTTGAATATCTTATCTTAATAATTTAAATACATAATATTAAGTTCTGTTCTCATTTTATTTTTCATGTTGTATATTTTTATAATTTATTTATTAACTATATTTTTAAAAAAAAATCACAAATAAGTTTTGTTTTTTCCTTTTCGGAATAATAATCCAACAAAAAAATTGTTTTCACAAAAGAAAAAGAAAAAGAATATTATTAAATTTTTTTTCCAAATTTGCCTAAAATCCCCGGGTTAACGCAGAAGGAAAAGGAAAGCGCAACTAACTAAACTGAAAATGGCGCTAATACTGCACTCATCTTCTACTTTGCTTTCCAAGTACCCCCACCTTCTTCTCCACAAAACTCACCTTCAATCTCTTTCCAAACCCACAAAATTTTCAATCAACTCCCTAAATTCTTCATCAGAGCCTCCAATCTCAGGCCAACCAAGTGATGACACCTTATCTACTCTGGCCCCATCACCCAAGAAACCCAACTCAACTGGCCTAGGGTTTGGCTCTTCATCAAATCCAAATCCTGCAATTACTCAAAAGGGCAAGAGAGAGAGGGCCTCAGTAATTCGCCGAACACCAGTTGAAACCCCCAAGTTTATTTCACAGCAAGAAGAGAGTAAGTTGAATGAACAGGGTAAAGACGAGAGTGCTTTTCTTCTAACTTGGCTAGGTCTTGGTTCTATCATTTTTGTTCAGGGAATCCTTCTTGCAGTATCAGGTATATAATCAGTGACTATTTTAATATGTGGTTTGATACAATAATATTACAATTTCAAGTGGTCATTCTTCAATTTATCGTTTTAATAGCATTGTTTTTAGTTACTACAAAAAACTATGATGAGGAATTTTGCAAAATTTACATTTGATGGGAAGGTAGATTGCAGGCATTCAATGAAATTGTGATTTTTAATAAAAACAAACTTGGATATTGCATAAGTTTGTGCTACATTCAATAAAAGGCACTCTCATTGTTGAGAGTGAAAAAGAAAAATGACAAAGTGCACTCTTTTTGCAGAATGGATGGAGTACTTAATTGCACTTTTTAGAGTTTTTCTGGGAATGTAGTTTATATATACTGCTCACTCAACATCAATAGAGTAGGATTTGTTTCATATGTCTGAGTTTTGATTTGTTTTAATTGGAACTATGTTGTGTAAAATGTTGCACTTTACAGGTTTCCTACCAGAAGAATTGGATAATTTGTGTGTGAAGTATGTGTACCCATCTTTTACCCCGACAGTTGTCTTCTTTTTTGGGGGAACAGTTGCATATGGATTGTCAAAGTACCTGCAGAATGAGAAAACCGATAGTGATATTTTGTGAATGTAAACCAATACGCCTGGGCTGTTGTAGCATACTGGGGATTATAGCTCACTTTGTTTTGGCTACACTTTTGGCTTTAGCTATTATCATGGTGCATATAAAGATGTATAATAACCTTTGATCTATTAAATGAGAAATCTGCAGATGATTTTCCATTGTGTAATTGAGTCTTGTCGTCTAAAGGATCCTATTAAAAGATTCAATTCTTCTATTTGCTGAAATTTTCTAGCTTTACGTGGTGAATTTCCGCAGGTATAATATCCTCTTAAATTTTTTGAAATGAAATGCAGTTTTTTTCAGATAAACAACGGAACAAGTGTAGTGAAACCCCCTGCACTGGGCAGATTTATTTTATCATTTCCAAATTCCCGTTCTTTTCATATACTAAGCATCTACTCGCAAGTGCTGAAACATACCAACAAACGGGTAGTTAACACTGAGTAGGGTAGATTGGTCCTCTTATCATTTCAAACTAAAGTCTTTTACCCTCCAAAGGGTTTTGAGGCTTTCTCTTATGACCAAGATGTTGTATTAAGTTGTATGGTTAGATAATTGCAGTAGTATGGAAAATATTTTCTTTCAGATTGACCTATGCTGCTTGTTGAAGTCTCACAATCCAAACCATTAGTAGGACCTATTCACAGAGTCAAATATGGGGCTTAAATCAGTGTCATTGCAGGTCAGTGCATTGAATTTACTGCTCACTATTAAGCCAGACAATGCTGTTGCTGCAAACTACTTCCATCCCGGACGGTGGGTATGTTATCTATAGAAGAAACACCTCGAATAACTGATTTTCTAAACATATTTCTATTTTGTATTTAATAAACCTACAACAGCATTATACAAAGATTTTTTTCCTTGGTATTCTACGTGTGAGCAGCTATTTAGAACATGCTTATAGGGGTTTGTTTACATGGATTTGTGAATACATGAGAGGGCTGAGGAAAGTGCATTCATATGTCACAAGGTGGTTTACTTTAATCACAACTTACTTCTGAGTATGGTAATAATTATCCTTAATGACTGTCTACGATTTTGTTAGAACTCTGTAAATGGTATGAATTTACCAGCAACGTAGAATTAGACTTCCTATTCAAATATTGGCTCTGTTTTTATGTTTGTTTTTTTTTTTTTAATTCCTTTTACAGTATATTTTTTTTGGGTGGCAGCTATCTGTGGGAGCTGTTTTGAGCTTGGGCTGATCTAAGATATCCTTAGATTACACAAATTGGAGCCAACTGCTACTTGCACTACTCACTGGTCTGCACGATTAGCATCTACCTACTGGCACTAAACTAAACTACGCCCCAGCTCCTGAATTATGCAAATAATAACTACTTGAAAGATATTTCTACCAAAGAAATTTATATTTCTACCCTTATATACATATTTGAAGCTCAATTTACATGTTAGTATTGCTTAAAAGTGGGATGTAATAGTGGAAATATCAATTTCTATATCTGCTTTAGTGAAAATATCTATTTGAGATTCGTATTAGATTATTTTATAATTGGAGTAGGATGTATTAGTGGAAATATCAATTTCTTCCGTTTTAGTGAAAATATCCATTTGAGATTTGTATTAGATTATTTTATAATTGGAGTCCATCTAGCTGTCAATCTAACATGCATCCTCTTTGGGCATGTTTGGTAGCTAAATTGCGGTTTACAATTTAAATTCAACTTTAAATTTTTATTAAATTTGAATTTAAACTATAAATTTAATATGTTATAGTTTATCAAATATGATATTTTATTGCGTTTGAGTATCATAGTTTTTCAACGCTGCTGTCAAATGAACACTTTGAAGTTGCGGGGACCAGATCATCATGCACATAATATACCCTCCCTAAGCTTTAGTCATTAATTTACAATCAAAAAGGATAAAGGAGAATTAAGGATGATTAATTTAATATGATGATGGGTTAGGTTGGGGGCAACAAAAAGGAAAAAAGGGTATGAATGCTGCGATGTTCTCCTCCATCTTTTTTATGCTAAAGCCAGACTTTTCCTTTAGGCGCTTTTTTTGAGTGTTGACGAGTAATGCCTTGTGATTGTTTCATTATTTTAAACTACATCTTGATTTGTTAATTGATTTTCGATCATCAAATGTGCTTCAAAGAATATATAAGCAGCTAACCCATTTACAACCTTCATGAATTCATTTGAACTTTGACTTATTTAACTAAAGGAAATTTTTTTTTTTTTTTCAAATGTTTAAAAAACATCGAGTTCAAATTCTTTTATGAATAAGTTTGATAAATTATACAATTTTTTTTTATCGAACTTAATCCAAGTTTTGAATAATTTAAACTCAAATTTTAAATAAAAATTCAATTCGTTTAACGTAATACTAACAAATAACACATTAATCGATAAATTTTAATAATTAAATGCATAAATGATGGATTGCCCACGACTAAATTCACAACTGATTGTCGATTACGATGAAATCACTCCCATGTATACATGTTTCATTCACACCGGACATAAGATTCCACTTTAGAAAATCGCAAGTGAAAGGGTCGGAGAACAGTAGTGGCAGACTGGTCGGAATGGTAAGGCTAGTAGTACATCATACCAGGCCTCGTGGCTCAAATCTCCACGAGATTTACGTTTACGTTTACATTTACAGGGAAGTTGGAACCAAAACAAAATTAAATTAGTCAAAAAATGGGGTCTATCGTCCTTGACCTTGGGATAAGATCTCTCGTACTCGGCAAGAATCTGATTTTTTTTTTTTTTTAAATATTTTTCTTTTGTAGATCTGATTATGAGACATTATTGACACTAGAATAAAAGACACCCAGATAAGAATTTATATATATATATATGTAAATAGGAAAAATTAATGAAAGTCATTTTTGATTTTTAATTAAATAATATATTTGTTATTTATTGTGACTTGAGTTTCAAAAATTCCGCTCATTTTATATAATAGATGTTTACCCTAAGTTGGAGTACTATAAAGTATTCTTTTTCATTTTAAAAAAGAACTCTCATTTTAAATTTTAAATCCCAACTTTTATGCAACATTTTACCACACTTTCTTCTTAAAATGTTTTCAGGTGGTAAAATCTATTATCTGAATTGCTATACTGGTGTAACCCTTGGTATTTATTCTCTGCACCTTCACTTATTCACATGAACAGTTTTGTCAGAATAATCAAAACAAGTAACTAGTACAACACACTGCCATTACACTTTTGCCATTTTTCTTAAAGTTATCATCGCTATCTTAAACAGAAATTTTACATAAACTACAACCGTATACAGCTTCATTATACTAATTCATCTTTAAACAAGCTTAATTAACTTAGCTAATAATGCATTAATACTCATACAAGACAAAAAAACATAAAGATTACCAAGACTAAAAAACCCATAGCTATAGTAGTACATAACTAATTTACTGATCAATAGCATTCGGGCCAGTGCAGTAACCCAACATATGGTTCCAAACCCACTGCACCAAGTATTTCCGTCTAATCCCATGCATATTATACGTGGCACCATCCGCATCGTTCATCATCTGCCCTGTGTAGGACCCGCCCCCTCCAGTTCCATATATGCCCTCACACAGATCCGCTATCTCGACCGGGAAAACCGGGTCGGAACCCGCATACCAAGCATTCACCAGTGGGTTTGTCGCCACCTCAGCAAGCTCGTGTCCTATCACGCTTATCATTCCGTCAACCCCAATGTCACCGTTGGGTGAGTTTAGCGGCTTCAATCCCGGCATATAATCCGGCACGGCAAAGGGATATGCGCACACACCTGGGCACAGTTTACCGGAATTACCCACCCAGGCGTATGGTAGCGTGTAACCAACGATTGACGGGAAGGAAAAATAGTGGAACCCACAAACATTTTGGCAGTAATCTTGGACGTACACGTCATCGGAGGTAAGTACTAAGTAGACCCCACCTTTCGGGTTAATGGGTAAGGGCCGGATAGTGGATGTCACGGCGGTTTTGATGACAGACTGTACGGATAGCCGGGTTAATGATTTACCGTGGGAATGAAACCGGTCGGTTTTCTCTTCGCCGAGCCGGACCGTACGGGAAATGTTGGCGCCGGTCTGGTCAGTGTAGAGCTGAACCGTTTTCCACCACCCGGAAACGGAGGGTCTGTTTGGGGAGGTGGCGGAGATGGAGTTGATGAACTCGCGAATAATCCGTTTCTGCGGATTACGCCACGTGCCGTACCAGATGATATGGACCGTGATGTTGGCGGTGAGAACGGGGCCCATGTGGTACCTGAGTTTGATGAAATCCGACGAGCCTTCGAATTTTTTTGAGCTACCGAATTGGAGTTCGGACTTAGTGGAGTTCATGGGACGGTTGGGCCATGGACGCCAGGCGAAGGAAGCTGAGATGAATAGGAAGAGAGATAGTATGAAAAGACTGAGCAGCGCCGGGAACCGGCGGATAGAGCCACCGCCCATTTGAGTGGGTGGATGAGTACCAAATGAAGTGAGAGTGAGTGCAATCCTATATATTATTAGGACATTTGTGTATTTATCATATAGTTTGTGTTACTTCGAGTGAGAGTGAGAGATTAATCTATATATAGGACATTTGTGCATTCATAAGATATTTTGTGTGACTTTAGGTATACACAATCTCTGGGCATTGGGATGCGAGATGATCTAGCGACACGATATTAAAAGGATGTTGTAGTTGGTATAATTATAATTATAAATAATATTATATTTTTGTTTTATAAAAATTATAATATATATTTTTTTAATGTTTTATAAAAAAAATTTAAAAAAATTTAAAATGTTTAATAATGTAAATTGTCTAAATTATTTTTATTTTATTAAATATGATATATTACTTTAATTATTATTCTCATGTTTAAAACTATAATATCAATACCATACCCCACCATTTCAATCACTATTTTCATTTTTTGAATTATAATATTAGTACTTCAATCACTATTTTTTAAAAAAATTATAATATCAAATAAATTTATTGAATTTCACAAAAAATTAAAGTGTTGCGATATAAATGGGACTAAGTGAGTAATTTGTAATTTTTAAATTTTTTTTTGGTTTTTTATTAGTGTTTTATGTTTTCATTTGCCTGAATTAATTCAGTTCGAGTCTCGTCGGATTTTGTGTGAGAGAGTTCTCTCAACGTAGTTTACTTCATCGAATGCTCAGACTCGAGACATTAAATGAAAAATCGAATTTTTTATTCATCCGACTCAAACTATATTTAAAAAGTTAAATTATAATTCCTTCATAAATGATTGTTTATTTATTATTTTATCTCTTAAATTACTGAATTATCAATCTTTCTTTTCATAATAGATAAAATATTAGTACCATATGACTAATAATAAAGTTGAAAATCAAAAACTTATTACACGGAATCCTTTTTACTTTGAAGGAGTTGAAGGAGTAGGCATTGTTAATAGAGAAGAGGCAATACATTAGAGTTTTACCAAAACCAATGCTATGACATCCGCAATACAAAAAAAAAATTCATAAAATATGATTATTTTACATTAACATTATATTTATTGCGGATGAAATGGAAAACAATAATGAAGAAATTAATTATACCATATAATTTTTAAGCGATAATACTTTTAAATATATTTTATTTATAACATATATTTTTCATTAATTACCTAAATATTTTATGAATTAATTATCCATTATATAAATTAGTTTTTTTGCATACACTGTGTGTATGCGCAGTTTATTTTCTTATTATTTTAATATTGTTGAGAAAAAAAAAAACAGGACGAAATCCTAAGAGTTTCAAGAATTACAAATTAATCGATTTAAATTATAGAAAGTTAGTTTTTAATGGTTTTATTGTTAGTTTCTTATTATTAATTTTTACCTTAAGGACACCATTGAAAAGCAAAGAATTTCTTCCTCCCACTTTAATATATAAATATACAAGATTACGAAGTTGGTAGAGTGATTTTCATAACGATAATAAATGACGATATATTCAAAAATACAATTGAATGTCACAAATATATTAAGGTTAATAAATGAGGTAATTGAGAGAAATATACTACCTTTAAATATGTGCAATCACAATACCAAATTTTTTGTATGGTATATTTTAGGTTAAATAGTTGTTTAAAAATTATTTTTAGATAGCAATTTGTGATGTGCTAAATATATTTTTGCTATGTGTTTTGAATTAAAAGTCTAAAACGCCCAAACAACCACTAATTCCAATATGCACTAAGTTGTCTAAAAATCTTAAACAATCAAAACGATGAAAGATTGATAGTATTTTGATAAGAAATAATAAAACTTAAAATAAATTTTTTTAAATAATTAATATACGTACATAAAAAAATTTGAAAATTATTTTATTTCACAAAGAGAAAACGATCATTTTTGTTTAGAAATTTTCTTTTGTATCATGAAAAAACATTTATTTTGTGATAAAATATTTTTAAATTTAATATTATAATTATATTAGTATGTTGAAGGCCTGAAGGGGTGTTTGGGCCATTGATATGCGGGTAATAGAGGACAGGTCGGTTCTTAAAAAGTTAAAAGGGTTGCTGATGAAATGGACCCAATTGGGAGGCGCGTCAGGTCAAGAGAATTGTAAATTGACATGACACTATGACAGCGATTTGATTTTTAATAATACAGAGACTTTGATTATCACCTTTTTTGTTTTCCTAAGACTTGTTTGGTAATAGGATTATAAACTAATTTATAATTTAAATTTAATTTGAAATTCTTATTAAAGTTATATTTAAATTATAAATTATTTTTAAAATTTAAATTTAACATATTAAATATAATTTTTTTTTATTATATTCAAGTTCATAATGTTGTTACCAATAGAGCATCTATTATTCTTTAGTGTGTTGTCTTGAAGCTTTGTTTGGCAAATACTCACTTTTTGTCCTATAATTTTTATCCCCCCTCGTTTGTGAGGTTGAAAAACACATTAAATATTTCTCAAATTCTATATTTTGTCCTAAAATTTTTGATATAATTATTTTAAAATTAAACTTATTATACTTTTATTAAAAATATATATATATGTTTAGACCATCTAATCTCTGAAGTTTGACTCTACCTCTAACACTTATTTATTATTTTGCGAGACAAATTAATGATTTTATAATTATTTTTTTCTAAGCAGAGTATTCTATCTTTAGGATTGTTTCAGGGAAAAAAATGTTTTAGTTTTTTATTATACATGTGAATTTGGGCATATCCTGAATGAAAGGATAAATTATGTAGAGGAAATAATTGGGAGGGACATTAGTCCAAGGCCTGATGTGTAGGAGACGACTTTTGAGCAAGGTAGCCTTCGGTTCTAGACGCGAGCATTTTACTCTAACCGTTCTCGTCAGGCCTCTTAACCCACTGTTCCCCCCTCACACTCTTCCGTCAATTTGGTGCCAATATTTGTACGATCCTCTTTGACATATTTTATTTAAAATTAATTTTTAGTTTATTTGTATTTATTTAAATAAGTTATAAGTTGTAAATAAATTATACATTGATCAGATTTTTTGAATAAATTAAAAATAATATTATACTTAATTTACAACTTTTTAAAAATCAATTAAAATAAAGATTTTAAATATAATTTATTTTTAAAAATAAGATATAAACTGTTGGAATATATCCTCGTTCCAAAGAGGGCTTATATGTCCGCCCAATTAAATACACTAATTATGAAGTATAATACACCGGTTATGTTTATCACATCTTATTGGTGTAATTTATATTTTATTTTAAAAAATTAGATCTGTTTTAAAGTATTTGACACAACTTAAATATAATAATATTTTACTACAAAAAAATAATAAAAAAGTATTTTTTGCTTTAGCTTATTACGAGTTATCATCTTATTTAATAAACATTTATTTTAGACCTATAATTATTCCCAGTGACCACATCAAATTACCAATTTGTCCTTAAATTGTTTTTAATATTTTTTTTATTAAGAATCTATTTTGAAATAAAATGTCTCAAACGGATATATCATTTTATTAAATAAATTGACTTAAAATTAAATTATAAATTATTTTAAAATAAATTGTGACAAAATAGATCATCATCATATACTCTCACTAGTTTTCTCTGACAATTAATAATTTAATACAATAATAAGTTGGGAATAACAATTTAATGTTTGGCTAAAATGGTTAACATTAACAAAATAATATATTTAAATAGCAATTCCCTAAATATATGTCCAACTAGAACTACTCAATGTGAATTTTTTATACCGGAATTAAAAAAATTTTATGTTATTACTATACCGTTTATACCAAACGAGAAAAATATTGTATCGCAACTACTGAAGCGGTGCGGTAACGGTTCAGTACCGGTTTTTTTGAGGAAAAAACTCGCAACGTTATTTATTTATTTATTTATTTTTACAAATTTATTTTTTATATGTACTAATTTAGTTATCAAAAGCCCAAATTAAAGTTTCGTAATACTTTATTTTGATTCTCATGTACTGAGTTTGCATTTTATTTATTTTTTTATATGCACTGAGTTTGCATTTTATTTTTATATGTACGATAAACTTATGACGAGGATCAAAAACAACCGCAACATACAATAGTAACCCGCTTGAGTTAATAGGAAATAACCGCACCCGCATAAGGGTAATGGTAGCGGTTTGGTAGTGATTTTTTCGAAAAAATTCAATACCGTATCATCTTCCTTTTTTATTTTTTTATTTTTATGGTAAAATGTACTAATTTTTGATAACCTCCTATCATTTATTATGAAAATTAGAAATTATGAGTAATTGATAGAATGCTATATTTCTAGTATTAAAAAATAAACATACAAATTTATTTTTGATACTAAGTCCGTCACAGACTCCTGTGACGACTGTTAATCAAGTGAGAAAAATAGATAACCTGTGATGATAATTAAAAATATTAATCAAGTAAGATTTTTTAGTACTATAAAATATAGGAAAAAGAAAAAAGTGGTCTCGTTAATTTAAGACATGCCAAATAAAGTTGTACTACTTTGCGAAAAGAAAAAAAAATGGTAAGAAAAATAAACTTGTTTCTTTTTCGGTGGAGAAAAAGTAGCATTATACTTTAAAATATAAGTGTTATTGAAATTATAATATTTTTTTAGAAAATAAAAATATTTTTAGAAAATTTGTAAGATTATGAAAACAAATTAACAAATAAAATATAAAAAATTGAGAAAACGGTTTTAACCGTTGGTTTTGGAAAAAATCTGAACCGTAATCGCTTTAGATTTGTTATTGAATATTATTTCCACAACTAAACCGAAATCAAATTTCCGAAACCAACGATGCGAGTAGCCCGCAATATCCAAAAAAGTCTGATTTACCGTTTTTTTTTTTTTTTAACAGTCCTATGTCCAACCCTCGGATAGTCGGGACCCTTTGTGGTTGGGTAGATAAACGACAATTATGAAAGTTATACACTTACATCTCTCATGTTAAGATAGCAAGTTAATATTTGTCCCGAATTGGCTAGGTAAACTGGAAAGAGGGATGATTGATTGGTGAGGGTGCCCTTGTTATAAATGGTCCCGTTGTATTAGTAAGTAGATATTTTTTAATTAACTAGATCCAGTGTTCGACATTATTTGGGTTATATTTGATAATTATTTAAATTATAAAATTATATTTTTTTGTATGATGCCTCATAATTTCAATCAATTTTTATCAAAAGATGCTCTATTTACTGTCAAAATATTATAAATATAAGATTTCAAATAATATAGAACAATCAAATAATGTTTATTTCATTATTTATTAGTTAGAAAAATATAATTTATTTATATATGTCACCAAGTTTATTTTAATTGTGTAACTTATAAATTAAGAAAACATCAATATGTTTATTATATGACACTTTCAATTTTTTTCATTATGTCAGTCATATTTTTAATAAGAGCTTGCAAAAGTCTCTGAAAATAAATTTGTTAAAGTTATATTTTCTCTATTTAGCTTCTCAAGTTGTTTTTGATTTTATACATCATATGCACCTCATTCAACTTGACAAAAAATTGATATATTTTCATTATATGTGTGACATAAAAGATACAAGAAATGAAAAATTAGAAATACTAGGGAAAAATGAAAACTGAAAGAATTGGAGGTTTTTTATGTGGAATGTTTATGCAATTAAATATGAGAAAACTATTCAGATTCTTCTAATTTTATCTAATTAAAGTTATAAATTCATTTAACATGCAATCAATAGCAATAAATGTGTATTTTTTTAGTTTTGACATGAAAAAATATAGATAACCTTATTCAATTGAACAAAAAAAAAATGATTTAAAAGACAAAATTGTCTACTATTGACAAAGTGTTGAATAAAAAAAAACTTGTGCTTTATATATATAGATAGATACTCCATCCATTTTATTTATATCATAATACTTTGATTTTTTGCGAAACTCGATAAATTTATTTGATGTTATAATTTTAAAAATGGAATAGTGATTGAAATAATAATATTATAATTTTAAAAATGAGAATAGAGATTGAAGTTGTATGATATATTATTGATATTATAGTTTTAAATAGAGAAATAATAATTAAAATAGTGGACCATATTTGATAAATTAAGGATAATTTAGACAATTTATATTATTAAACTTTTCAAAAATAGAAATTATAATTTTTATAAAACATCTAAAAAATATAAGTGTTATCATTTTTATAAGATGGAGAAAATAAATAAATACAACTAATTAACACCAAAATAAGTTACAGAGAGAGAGAGAGAGAGAGAGAGAGAGAGGAGGGGACAAATTATGAATTATTTTCGGTCAATTAATCTATAATCATTGTAATCTAACACTCCTATAATTGAAAATAATTATTTAGGCCCCATTTGTTTTGACTTTTTGTGATGTCTGAATGGAGAAATGTGCACTTTGGTCAGATGGTAGTTATACAAGGTCATTTGTTTTACAAATCTGATTTTTGTATTTCTGTCTTAACAAATAAGTAGAATTATACTTGCTTTTTCTCTCAGATGCTTGCGAAATGAATTTTTTTTTGACATAACTACCATTATTATGGTTTATCATTTGCTATTCGTCTATAATGAGAACCCAATTCCTTCACGGACTTTATAATTTGGATATTTTTTTTAATGTTTTTAAACATTATGAGGATATTATTATTTAAAAATTAAATAAATTCATATTTATTTTAGTTTTGAAATTTTGCAAATCATCTTCTAATATATATATAGATACACACACACATTTGGAACGGAGGGAGTAAAATTTTGTGGCCAAAAAAAATATTAAAATTGGTTCTTATTTGTTAATGTGTGAAATTTATTCAATATTAGTTATTATTTTTATTTAAATAGTCTTATTTTTAATTATTCATAGGGTTAAAAACGAAAATTACGTATATTCAAATGTTGGTATGTGTATAGTTATCAAAGTATCTTAATAATTCAGCATTCAGTATTCAAAAAATACCATTTATATATTCATGTTAATTTAGATATATATTCAGCATTCAAATCTCATCATTTAATGAAAGCAAACATACCTTTAATGAATAAGGATTCAGTTACCTTTTTGGAAAAAAAAAATGTCAATATATAATAACTTAATTGCTATTATTTTATTATGATTTTTTTTGTTTATTAATTAAATAATATTGTTAGTAATATTATTATAATTATTATTACATAATAATAGTGTAATAAACGATACTAACTAAGGTGATTTTTCATAACAGAACTAGTTGACTCAAAAATTATATTACCTATAAGTCTATTTATAGTTACTATGATAGAAAGTTTAAATAACTTAGAAAATTACATTATAATAATTCATCAAATTAAAAAAACAAATATCTTATACCTCCGCATTATATGAGTTAAAAAACTCATAACCAAAGTAAGTGAAAAGATGAATTGTAATATGATTGAGATTTTGGTGATTTAACCAAATTCTGATACTTTAATACTAAAGTTGTTTTATTAAATACGTAGATTAAAGGTGAATGATGAAATCTTAAGTAACACTGTTTTTTTTTATATAATTTTATAATCCCTCGTTCCAAAATCAATTTTTTTTTAAAAAAATTGTCGGTTTTTAAATTTAATATTTGAGTACAATTTTGACGTAAAGGAAATTATTTTTTTAAATAATTTTTTTAAGATAATGTAAAATTTTATTTATCTTTAAATTTTAACAGGTTTTACTATATAATTTTATGATGTATTTCCTTTTATTCTTTTTTATAATCAAGTGATATATTAAAATATTATTATTTTATGGTACTAAAATAAAAATTTATCTTTAATATTTAATTATAAAATATATACATTAAAAAAAATAATTATATTTAATTATAGAACAGAGATAATAGCTACTGCGACTTAAAATATCAATACTACAACGAAACTAATACATTCTTCAATTCTGACCGATATAATAATAAAAACTTTCAAATTAAATATAATTATAACATATTAGTTATATGTTTCAAAAAATTTCGAACCGGCTGATATGGAGTAGTAATAAGTTTGACCGTACAATTTTGAATGAACGATGCCACGCTTGTGTAGATGCACGTGGGGTTGAACCAAAGCCCGCAGGTGGGTTGGCACCAAGCACTGTATTTATTTATTGTTTAGTCAGGGCCTCGGGGGAGTTGAGTTCGCGGCGGCCTAGAATTATTACTGGTGGTAATGAACATGTACTGTGAGACCGTGATAACGGAGAAGAAACACCAAACAGGTGAGACAGCGAGTGATGGCTGTGGATCCTACCCCGCAATCATAATCCGTCCTGGGCCGCCTCCCTCCTTAAGCCCATAGTTTACGATATTTTCGGAAAAGGGCGTTTGGAATTGATTATTAGAAATAATTATAATTTATTTTTAAAAATAAATTATATATATATATATATTCAACTTATAATTTACTTTATTTATATGTTTAGTAAAATAATATTTTTAATTTATTTAAAAATTTATCAATATATATTTTATTTCAACTTATAATTCACTCTAATTAATAAATAAACTTTAACATATCTTGAAATAAACTATGATAGGGCCTAAATGTCAGGTTTTAGTATTTAATATTTTTCCCCTTTAAAAGAGGGTATCATTTTTCAAATAAAAAATAGTAATTTAATAGTTCCACGAAAAATTAGCTAGTCAAGTAAAAGTCAGGTCCTTAGGATTAAATTTAGCACAATGCTAATTAGAGTTGGAAACCGATATTTTTGAATGTTAAATAATTTTTAATAGGGGTAGAGTCTGTATCCGAAAATCATAACTCTCTGTTATTAAAAAAAATAAGTAATAATTTGATATTTAATCTTATAAATTATTAAATTATTAGCCATTTTTTTTTTTTTCTAGTACAGAGTCAGAGAAGGAGTATCTTATATCCGCAAAATACACGTACCATATTGAGACAATAATGTTCGCGGAATTTGGTGCCTTTTTGCTTTTCTATGCATGCTTTGAACCGTTAAGAGTGGAGTAACACGCCCAAATTTGAGGACAAGAAGTAGGGACCACAAAAGTTAGGCATAAAATGGGCCAAATCCCTTTTTGTTGAGAGTATCAAGTACTGCTGGAATCAGTTAAGGTGAATCCTAGGGCCGTTCATTAGCATGTGGCCCACGGTCAGCAACAACAATTTAAAATAGGCCCAACCATTTAGTTTTGTTTATTCTTTTGTTTTCCCCCCCTTAGGCCTTACCACAATATTAACCTTTTTTTTTTTAAATGGAACATTCATTTTCTTGTTCTTTTTCCTCATTTTTCTTGTTCTTATAATTTTTTTAGGGGAGTAGTACTTTGATAAATTTATTTTTTTTATAAATATTTTCGCAAATTGTTGTCATATCAATCTCGCATTTATGTGAATGTGGATTTTAAGAAAATAGTAATATTTTTGTCTTAAATTAATTTGATTTTTGCAAAATAAAACATTTAGGGTTTAAACTTATTCTAAATTCATTTAACTTTAAGAAATATTATTGTGAAGCCAGAGTTTTCGGAAGGTTGATAATTTCTATATTTGTCAGAAACTATAATTTGTTTTTCTTTTTCAAAATTATTAGTTACTTCTTGATCCCTCAGTCTTTCTATAATCTAATTTATTAACTTCCTAGATAATTAATCACCTCAAACGAGCATACCTTAACGATTATCTATTTTCTCTAATATTTTCACAATTACATTTTTAGCTGTGAGGATGTTTGTTAATAGCCCGACAGCAAAGCCAAATGAGTTGCATGATAAGTTTAAAATTAAAAATATCTTAAAATAATAATAATTTTTAAAAATTAATATTTAATTAAAATGTTTAAACATAAAAAATAATTTTAATTTTTTTATTTTAAAAATTATGTAAAACATACAAGAAAATAAATAACTTACTGATTTGTAAGAGTAGCATATGTTTTGACTTCTGACAGGTCATCCCTAATCTTCAACCTCGAGTAACGTATATTTGTTGTTTGGCACATGTTATTTTCATAATAATTTATATTTATTTGTTAATTAATTTTTTTTGAATTAAAAAAATATTTATTAATTAATTTTAAAAATCAATTAATAATATTATTATATTTAATTTATACATTTTTTAAATTAAAATAATTAATTTT
>JAUMHB010081580.1:0-12064 GCA_032359685.1 Pittosporum tobira | reverse complement strand
AAAATTATAACATCATATAAATTTTTTAAATTTTGTAAAAAGTTAATCTGTTACTATATTTTTGCGAACGAGGGAGTATTATATAAACGCAAAACCACATATGCAATATCCCTTTTCTTCATTGCCTTTTTCAAATAAAAAAAAAAACCCTTCAACTCTCTTACGTCATCGCATCAGATCCTCCATACCCTAGAAACTTCCAATTTCACCACTCTCGCCGAGTCTTCTTTGAAATTCCCGATCGGACGTCGTGTAGATGATGGTAGTTGAACTTATCAGAGCTTGGATTGAGGATTGAATGAGTAAGGTGGTTGAGGTTGGAGGCTGGTTTTACACTCTTTTATCTTGTTTGGAAGAAGATAATAGGGAGATAATCACCAGAGATTGTGGTCTAGTTATTCGCAGTCGGTGTCGCTGGGGCAAATGTGGCTGATTTGCTGAGTATTTGCCGCCGATATTGTTCTTCAGTTGTTGATTTAATAATTTCAGATCTCGAAGTTGTTATTTGTGTATTTGAATTCTAGGGTTGTTTAACTATGCAGCAAGACCATCGAAAGAAGGTAAAAGTCCCTCTCAATTTCACTTTCCGTATACTCTATTTACTGAGACTGCTGTGTTTTGAGTAAAAGTCGAATCTCGATCGTCTCTATTGGGCTTCGTTTGGGTAGATTTATTGTTGATCACTTTTGTTTGAAGTTGTAGTTTTTTCTTTAAATACCAAACTGAGAAAATTAGAACTTAACTGAGGCAAACTTAAAGCATCACTTTCTTGTGTAGTTTGGCTGGGTTCAAGTTTTCCCTTCATTTTCGTTTATAGAATGTGATGTGACAAAGATAATAAGGTTCAAAAAGTCACTCTGCGTTTACATAATAGTTTCTGGTATTGTTAAGTATTAGTTTTCTTTTATGCTTACTTTGATGGTTGCACTCAACTAGGAAACATGAAGGAACTATATTTTGAATATAGTCACTTTGCATAGAGATATTAGTTTCTGATATTGTTAAGTATTAGTTTTCTGATGCTCACTTTGGTTGTTGCACTCGCCTAGGAAACATGAAGGAACTATATTTTGAATATAGTTATTTGGAAAACATGCATACATACATGTTAGTCTGAGTCATAGCTTACTTTCCTACTACCTCATCTGTTTGCAAGTTGTTTGATATAATACTTCAGTGTAGATTAACCTAAAAAGGAAAGTTTATCGTGTTTTTATGATTACTCGTACATGTACTAAGTTCTTGTGTTTTAAATATGACTTGTGTTTTATTATTCATTCGCATGTTTTCTTTGGTATACATTGTCACAATGTAAAATAGATAACAATTAAGGTGAAATTGTTGTTGATGTCCTCTTGTCCTGCTGTAGAAGCCAAAAGAGATAGACTTCTTTACTGAGTATGGAGATGCCAATCGATACAAAATTTTGGAGATTATAGGGAAGGGAAGCTATGGAGTAGTTTGTGCCGCCATTGATACACACACTGGCGAAAAAGTTGCAATAAAGAAAATAACAAACATTTTTGAGCATGTTTCTGATGCTATACGGATCTTGCGGGAGATTAAGTTGCTGAGGCTCTTACGGCATCCTGATATTGTTGAAATTAAGCGCATTATGATTCCACCATCAAGTCGGGACTTTAAAGATATATATGTTGTTTTTGAGCTCATGGAATCTGACCTTCATCAAGTCATTAAAGCCAATGATGATTTGACTCGTGAGCACCATCGTTTTTTCCTGTATCAGATGCTACGTGCACTGAAGTATATGCATACAGGTACCAATCCAAATGGCAATATGGTATTCAATTGCAAAAAACGTGGTTTGTTGCCTGGCCTAGAACCCAGTTTGTTTATTTAATCTCATCTGGCCGAAAACATAAGTCATTGCTGATGTTCTATTTTATTGTTAGTATTAATCTCAAATTAAAGCTGATTATTAGTGGTTTGTTTTCAGCTAATGTGTACCATCGAGACCTTAAACCAAAGAATGTATTGGCAAATGCAAATTGTAAACTCAAAATATGTGATTTTGGATTAGCAAGAGTTGCTTTTAGTGACACTCCAACATCAATATTCTGGACGGTATGCCATTCGTATAACCCCATTTCATAATATAGGTATATATCCATTATTATTATATTTTGAGATTTTTTTGTGTGTGTATAACAATGTCATATCTTGTTGCTTGTAATACACTGCAGGATTATGTTGCTACAAGATGGTATAGGGCTCCTGAGCTCTGTGGATCATTCTTCTCTAAGGTATAATATAACTATCTGTACGGCTCTGTACTTTTAATACAACAGGAAAATGCTTGGAGCATGGATTTGATGGGATGGTCCCAACATTTTATCTTGGCTTAGTAGATGTAAACATAAATCCCTCGCTGTCATATTAAATCAGCAAAATATAATTTTAGAGCAACTTGCATTACAAATTAGCAGGTTTAATTAATATATGGTAGTAGATTGGAATTCGATAACCTGGTAGAACTTAACTATTTTATTATCTGTTGGAAAATAAATTATGCACGCTGATGCTGATTATTCCTGTCATTATGCAGCAATTGTTAATACTTTAAATGTTGTATTGCTTTTAAATGTTAAATGTTGTATTGCTGTTATATAATGAGTAGTTGGTGTCCCTTGTTTTAGTTCCATCTTATGTATATTTTTTTTTGTATTATGAAGTAAAGAAGTTTAAATGTAGAAATGAAGTTATGACAAGTATGAATTGAAACCAAATTAATTGGTCGGCATGTGCTTTGACACGTTAGACCTTTTTATAAGTATACAGTGCTACAAGCTACACTTGATGATAGATAATGATACATTTATCTCTAGCTGTATTCTCAGATCCGTATAAGTCACGCCGTAGATTAAAATTCCTCTTGTTTCCGGTGGACTTTTAAACCATCTTGGAAGTTGAAATTGATTTGCTTCAAGCAATTGTGTTAAGCTTTCTATGAGCTCTTTCTAGGGTTCAATTTCCCATGTTATCTCATCCTTTTAAACTTGTCTGATTTGTGATTACACTGGGATTGCAGTACACACCTGCTATTGATATTTGGAGTACAGGCTGTATCTTTGCTGAGGTATTGACAGGAAAGCCACTGTTTCCTGGGAAAAGTGTTGTTCATCAGTTAGATTTGATAACTGACCTTCTTGGGTCACCTTCAGCAGATATCATTTCTGGGGTATAATCATTACTCTGCTTATACCTTTTTGGAACACTTGGTAGTTTGACTTAATATTCTAAGTCATTGATATCTACTATCTCAATTTTCATCTCTAATGGATGCAGGTTAGAAACGATAAAGCCAGGAAATACTTGACAGATATGCGTAGAAAGCGTCCTGTGCCTTTCGCTGAGAAATTTCCTAACTCAGACCCTCTAGCAATTCGCTTATTGCAAAGACTGTTAGCCTTTGATCCAAAGGATCGACCAACTGCTGAACAGGTAGCAGATGTCTTTTTGGAATTTTTTTAATTATTTGAGGAGACGACCAGAGTCGTGGCTGTAGGTTGTCCATCTGTAGCAGCTTTTGCCACGGGAGGATTGTGTTTTTTAATTTCCATTTGTGTAATTTACGGTCTCTTAATTCTTATCTTTCTGCAATATCATAACTGAATTCAGCACGAATGTATCTGGCTTATTAGGCACTGGCTGATCCTTATTTTAAGGGCCTGTCGAAAGTTGAGAGGGAACCTTCTTCTCAGCCGATTTCAAAGCTTGAGTTTGAGTTTGAGAGACGCACAGTCATGAAGGAGGACATCAGGGAAATTATTTATCGTGAGATTCTGGAATACCACCCACAATTGCTCAAAGATCACTTGGCCGGGAAAGAGAGCACCAATTTTTTATATCCTAGGTTCGGGCTTCTATTTAATTTTGACATGTTTGTGTTTTTTATTCCAGATCATGTTTATCCATTGTGATGAGATTACATTTTTCAATTCTATGCAGTGCCGTTGGTCAATTTCGAACGCAATTCGCTTATCTAGTGGAAAATGGTGGCAAGAGTGGACCGGTTCTTCCTCCAGCGAGAAAACATGTATCTCTACCCCGGTACAACTCCTATTTAACTTCTCACATCTGGTTACTTTTACTTGTATTTTGTTCCCCCAACCAAATTTTTCTTAGCTACTCCAAGGATCTGAAGTAGGCAGAGTTAGACGGACCAACTCTTTTATATTGGAAATCTTCATTTACAGCTCAATTCTTCACGTATGGTGAAATGAGTTTTCAATAGCAGCAGCTAAAACTACAATAACCATAGTCATAACATGAAAATGCCATCCTCAATGGTTTGGCCCACGAAAATAAAAGGAAAGAGGAGAAAATATCGTAGTACCAAATTTCTTTGTTCTATAAGGTATTTCTTTCTCTCTCTTCTTAGACCTGGTTTACTCTGTACACAGATCTACAGTTAATTCGAGTACAATTCCTCCAAAACCACAGCAAAGTTCGGCTACTTTTGTCAACCGACAAATAACAGAGGCATGTAATAGCAGTAGAGTTACGGATGCAATTTCAGGGAATTTACTGAAGTCTTCGCGACCACCTCCCCGTATGCCCACAGGTACTCGGTCTCATTTTCTTCAGTTTGTGTACATAGAGATGACCTTAAATGGGAGACTAAGAGGCCATGTCATGCGTCATACTTCAATAATTTCACTCTTTTCGTAATATCTCATATGAAATTGTTTTCGTTTTCTATATATTCTTTCTGTATTACATATTTGTTGTCACAATGTGATTCTTTGGCACTATTTATCTTCTTTTGAATCGTTGAACCTAGCCATGTAGCTTTTAAAAAAATATATATATCGGTGACATGGCCATATATTAGTGACTTCTCTATTGATAAGATTCACTATTTTAAGGGAAATGATAACGTCATTAATAATATTTTGACATCTTACAACAATTCTTTTTGGCCAAAGCAGGAAACATTGCTGGACCTGTCCTACCTTACGAGAGTAGTGGTAGAAGAAATGTCATGGCCGCCTATGATGGCAGGCCATATGTTCAAAATCAAGTTCTTCCTCAGTCACTTTCTCCCCATTATTTATTTAGGACTGGGAATCATCATCAAGAGAATTCTGTAACAGAAGGCAAGATTGACTCCTCACTGGTCAAACAGTTGACTCCACAGTCCATGCCCGGGAAAGTTTCCCCTCGCATGGCCGTGGACCTAAATACTAACCCATATTACCAGCAACAAGGCCCATCAGGTGGACAATTTAATGAACAAGTGTCAATAGATTCAAAAATATTGCAGAGGCAATCTCAGTTTGGAGCTGCTCCTGCTGTTGGTGTTGCTGTTGCTGCTGCTGGTAGAGGTTAGGCAATGTTCAATTTTTTTTGGTTCAAAGGAGGCTGGCGATGTTCGGTTTGCATGTTCGTAGGTGGGGTGTCTCTTGGGTGGATGGATTGAGCGTTGCATACACAAATGAGTGGGAGGCATGTTTATCCTGTGTTACATCTTTGGAGCGGTTAATTATGTGTGTAAATTTGTTTACATTATTATATCATTGAATTTATAAATAAAAAAGAAATAATTTTTCTTCCTACATTATAACGATCTAACCCTATCATCTCGACTGTAGCCATGAAACTTGTACTGTATTTGAGATCCTGTTGTGATTTTCCAGTAAAATCTTCTATGTGACAATCTTGAACTTCCCTCCTGTTGCTGCAAACAAACCAACACACCACTCTTCAGCAAAAATCCACACAAATAGGCTAATCCAAGTTTGCTTCCATCTGGTAATTAGCACCCACCTTGGAAAAAAAATGATAGAAGTTTGGCATCAGAAGTTGTAATGCCTAATTACTAACAAGAACTAAGATGTAATTAAATGTAATCTAATAAATTCATAAATATAAAATAAATATACCTTATTCCACAGATCAGTGTAGCTTTTACACAAGGCAGCAACAACGGCCGCCTTGTTCCTCCCTTCATTGTACTCGAGGCAAAGCTTTTGAGAAAGGGAGTAGAGATTTGAAGATTGAAAATTTTGAGAAAGTGAGGTGGGAAAGGACCCGAGAAGAAGAGAACTTTGGTAAGGTTTGCCGTTTGAATATGGCGGGAATTTAAAGCAACTGAACATCTCTTTTAATTTTGGTTGAAGTTTCAAACTTTCAATTCAATTTTCTACTGAAGAATACCGCCCGTTATTGAAATTTATGAACACACTTTCTGTTAGTACAAGGTCTACATTTACAAGGGGTCCCTTACAAGGTGTCCAGTTGCGTATGGTGGGTGCACAAGTAGCGCAACTTGAAGATATAAATATTTGAGTTCTTTTTTAAAATAAAAAATCATGCCATTTTAAATCCATAGTTAGTAATTAAACAAGTGGAGTTCTGAGTTTTTCGTGAAAGTTTAATTTATTTACACACTTAATTTAAATGAGCTGAGCCAAGCCAAATAGATCTAAACTCAAACTCAAAAAAGCTCATTTACCTTGATGAGTAGAGCTCCAGCTTAACTTGTTAAGTTAAATGAGTCTTTTATCAAGCTCGAATCAAAGCTTAGCTCGAGATTGTTCACTAATGCTTGGTTCGTTTAATCTTATGTATCATCAAGCCATCAAGGACACCAACAGGTAACTGAGGAGTCCATTAGCCAATGAACCTGCAAAGGACCAAAGCATGACAAACCAGACACACGTATATCTTCGAGGGTAGAGAAGTGAAGGACTAGAATCTTCGGGGAAAAGTTCTAAGACTAGAAGTTACAGCCACTATAATCAATTGCAGCTAGTATTGTCAAAATGTTCACGTCTTCTCCAAGATCTTAACCAGAAAAGTAAAATCCACCATGGCAACAAGAAAGTGCTTGAAGACATACAACTGGAAACACGATGAAACAACAGAAAAAGTCCTGTCCTGATATTCCAGATAGCATTTCAGTTCTGTAACTAAGTAGAGGCAGAGCGTCTCCAGATTCCTGCTAAGGCACTGCCCAGGATTGAGTGGCAAACACTGGAAACTGCACATGGTACTGCAGTCAGTGGATTTCCAAAGTGTTGAGTAGCTAGAACTACCCCAAGCACAGAATTCTGCAATAATGACAGTGTAAATGAATTAATGAGAATTCTTAGTTCAGCCCAAAGTAGGAAATAATAATTGACATCAATGTGCTCCAACGCTAGTGGTACCCCTCTCGCCCCTAATAGGGATGTAAATGGATCAGAAAACATAGTATTATCTTGTTGAAAATATTTCCATAGCCTGTAAGGGTAAAGTGTCTACTAACCTAGTTCCATAAGGTTCGAGTTCTTGTTGAGTTGAGAATAGTATCAAATACGGATTATATTTCCCCCTCAACTGCCTTAATAATAATTCCAATAAATTATAAATTATCAAAAAAATATTTAAGGTTTTTTAAAAAAAATAATATTACCTCTATTCCAAAATATGTGATCACTAGTGACTTTTGAATGTTGATTTTGAATATTTTCAAATTTAAAATAACACGAATCCTATTTACTTTTGAAAAAAAATAAAATTTGCAACTAATAGTATTTTTCAAATAATCCGAGATTTACGCAATTGCACCGAGTATAATCAAATAAATTCATGAAATTTTAAATTTAAAAATGTTAAGAGCCAACTTTTTTAAGTCAATAACGTTCTTATATTTTGAAATGGAGGGAGAAATACATGAGACAAATCTACTCAGTTTACACAGCGAAAAGGATACTATATATGACACCATTTTGACTAGTTTGCTAACACGAAATGTCTAGTCGGATCAGTTTTATCACTTCATGTAATAAATTACCCAGAGGTCACAGTATTAAAACAAGACAATTGCATACCTGCATGCCAACCTCAATCGATATGGTTCTTGAAGATGGCACATCAATCCCAAGCATCCTTGCAAGTATGTAACCAAAGAAAAATCCAGATACATGAAGAAGAACAGCAGCTAGAACCACTTGTCGTCCAGATATAAGGATGGCAGAGGAACTCTGAGCTATTGCATTACCACACAGAACAGCCACAGTTGCTACAGCAATGGGTGGCATCAAGGGAGAGACTACTTTAACCAGGCTATGGAAATATTGATTTAGAAAAGCACCTCCCAAAACGGGAAGAAGCACAACCTGAGTATATGTGGGGGTTATAAGGATGGTAAATACTATATAAATTTATAATGAGCAACAAGAGAGGAGAGTCACCTGCAACGTGGACGTCAGAAGACCCATTGCATCTACTGCTACATATTGCCCAGCAAGTTTGGCTGTAAGAAAGGGGGTCATAACCTATGAAGGGAGTCATCAACAGGTGAGGTGATAGGGTTTTTATGCCACACAATAAAATGCAATTCGATTCCGTGTTTTTGGATTTTAGATTGAGAAATACTGTACTCAACTCAAAATATATTTTATTCCTGAACATGAACTAACTGAATGAGAAAGTTCCAGGTTGCCAAACTTCACTTCTATTTTCATAAAAGTAAGGATTTCATGGGACAAATAGTAAAATTGTCCTCTCTTCTCTTTATTTTTCTATCTCCGCAAGAAATGGTGATCCAAACCTAAAAAGGAAGATTGATACCTCATTTGCATCAAAGTGATAAAAACATTCAGTTTTGCTTTTCAATCCACCTAAGATACGCAAGGAAAACTAAGACAACAAGTTGGTTTACAAACCACGGCAGATAGGGTGCTTGCAGCAGTCATCAATACTGAGAGAGCAACATTTCCACTGAAAAATATAAGGTCATCAGGACATCTTCAAAGTGATTGAATCAGAAGTAAACTGATATGTTACTTTTACTAATTACATACCGTGCAATATAAGTTACAATGTTACTTGCAGTCCCTGAATCACACAGTACATGAGAAAACTGGTTCTAGGAGACAAGTATAAGAGAGAATGCATATATGCAGAAGACAACACAGACGCATACCTCCAGGGCAGCAGCCCACCAATATTAAGCCAGCCGCATAATGAGATGGCAAATTTAAGAGTTTGCTCACAAAAAATCCAGATAATGGCATCACCTGCACCAATATTTCCTCAAAGTAAGCACATAAGTGCAGGAAAAAAATCGTTAAATGAACATATTTCCTGCACCCAGTTTATAAAATAATTCTTACGACATTGGAAGGGAATCTTCCTAATTATCACGATTTAGACCATTGCCAATTGCTAGATAAGGAAAGTGTTTCAAACATATTAAAATTGCTGTTGGGAACTGGGAAAAAACTCAAGCAACCAAGAACGCAAACAAACTTCAGAAGATTCTGGTGAGTGTCATACTACATGTCATAGGCTTCAAATGGATCGACTAAGACTTTACTTATGAAAGACTTCAAGTGAATTACATGTATTGTGTCAAGTTGTCAACAGATAATAGTATGGGGAAATCAAATGACTCATGCAAAAACATAGCGGTTGTCTTTCAACTTTCAATAGTACATAAAAAGAAATGCAGCAGCAATAAGAGTGCAAAAGTCAATTACACAGGACTCGCCAATTTGAAGATTGATAGCCACAAGAATCGGGCTTCATCTACTTTCCTTTTACCCTTTTTGTTCTTAGTGGTGAATGTCTACGTGTTTCTACTAAATTAACCACATAGAGCAATAATCAATAATTACATTCAAAATTTCACAAAAGCTCCTCAATTTCTACTATTTCTTATAAGGATTCTACTTTTCATCATCCCTATATATATGTGTACATACTAAATTTCACACCGATTAATTCCTATATTTATTTTCAGCAAGTCGTTTTTGTTTTGTAAAAGCAAGAGAAGTTGTGAAGCGCATTGATGCAAATATTGGAAATTTGGTTAATTCGGTCACCAAAATTTTCTGACTTGGAATGGGCTTAAATTTGGTGGGCACCTTGGAAACGGACTTTTGAACACCATCAATTTTTAGCATTTCGGGCTCATTTAGATGGGTTTTTGGAATTTTTTAGTTATTTATTTTATTATGGTATTTTTTTTTAATGTTGCTATTTTTGAATTCTATTCTGATTAGAGTTTTACACGTTCCTATTTAAACTTTGTATTGCTTAGAGAACGGTGGCTTTTGATTTTATTGAGATTGATTTTTATCAAACAAAAAACTTTTGTGTTTTCTTCTATTACTTATCTTCCTATTGTTGGAATTTCGCGCATTTGTCATTACGCATACTCATCTTTTATATTAGATCACATATTAATAACAAAACATTTTACTCCTCATGCCCATGTATTAGATCTTGTTTTCTAAAAATCAAAGCCCACTTTTATTATTGTTTCCTAATATTATGAAAGATTTATTTTGTCAAATCATAAAAATAAGGGATCTAGTATAATATGACATCTGTCCGCGAAAGAATGAACTCAAATTCTCTTTTCATTATCCAAAAAAAAAAAAATGACTTAATCTACCATTTTTAGTTTGTAATTACTTGGTTATTCTCACTTTGGGTCACATTACAACTCTCTTTTTCTCTCTCAATCATTATAAAATACCCTTATAATTATAATTTTATAAAAAAAATATACTTTTTTCTAAAAAGTTAATTTTCTTAATTTTACTTGTCTGGTATACATTCTAATCAGTTCGAGCAATCATAAAAAGGGTTGTATTTCAGAGAGAAAGACAACGAACCGAGTACTGGAGTAAAAAACCGGCAAACAGTTCTTTAGGCATAGCTAAAGCGCCACTAAGGTCATCAAGAGTGAGAGTCATCCCCATTCCAAGCATAGTAACCGTAATACCGGCAATAGTCCATTTGGGTTGCACCCAATTGAAGGAACTTGGTTTCACCAGTCCCATAAAGCAGCCCAGTGCCACCCACACCGGAAATGCTGTCGATATCCCTTCGCCAACAGCCTCAAGGAAGCTTCGACTGCAGCTGCCATCGGTACTTGCACCAGTGTTCGACGAATTGCCGCAGAGAAACGGCTTAGCCCTTGACTTTGATACGGGAAGGATCGAATTGGGGTTTGCTGATCTGATTTGCTGTGAATATAGAGAGAGTGATGATGGCGGGGGAGAGGAAATGGGTGGTTTGGTTGAACGGGTGTTTGTGAAAAGGTCTCGTCGTGCATTTGAAGTGAAGAAGCTTCTTGAAAAGTTTCTGGCATGGGCCGTCGATGAGAGGGCAAGCTGCATTTTAGTTTCAGTCTCCCTTTGTCTGACTCTGTGAGACACCGTCTACAGCTACCTGCTAACTGTAGGACTGCTCATTCTTGTAACCCGAACCGGTAACCTTTCGATTTATGTCTTATACCGAACTGTTTTATCGATTTCGGTATCAGTTTGGAATATGTTTTGGTTGAGATTTTCGGTTCGGTTCGGTTTGTTTTGGTTTAGTTTAGTTATGTTTTAATTTTTTTTATTCTTTTAATTTAGTTTTTTAAATAAATTTTAAATTTAATTTTTAAAATTAATTTTTTAAAATAAAAAGAATTATTAAAAAATTTCTTTAAGTGCATAATAATATCACTAATATTTAGTACATAAACAAATTTTGAAAACAAAAAGAATTATCTACAGAAATATGTATATCAATTTGTGCAACCAAATAAAATGATCATAGCAAAACAGTATAATGTCAAAGCACATTAATTATATCAATCAGACCAAATTAGCAACATATCTAATTCATAAATTTTCAAATAAAAATTCTAATTTTTCTCAAAATAATTTTCATTAACTTTTTCTCATAAATTATGATTTTACATATTAAAAGAACCGTATAAAAATATGAAGTTATATGTTATTAAAATAAAATATGAAGTAAATAAATATTATCATAATACTCTTGTTATTATATTAGTAATAGCTTAATTAGAATTGACTAGAATAGAGAAAAAAATAAGAATTAATTTCTGAAAAATTATAAACATAATAATAATGTTAGTAATTAATTATTACACTTAATAAATACTTAATTACAAGTTTAAACTTAATTAAACCTAAATAAAATGGGCTGATGGCATTTTAATAAATAAATTATCTGTAACTTTTCAGTAACATAGCACCACCACTGCCATTTTCGGCAGTGGCACTGTCATACGGCCACGCATTCATTC
>JAUMHB010081569.1:0-10466 GCA_032359685.1 Pittosporum tobira | reverse complement strand
TGGGCTTGTAGCTAACCTTCTTTGCTCCTTGTTTAATAGGTTTTGAGGTGCTCAACTAGTATTCAAGCTATTTCACTTGACTCTGCCCCCTCAAAATTTGTCCCAACCATTCGTTCAGGCAGTCACACTGACATTGGACCTCGCAGATCCAACGAGGATCAACATATTCAGATTGATGATCTATCGGCCCAGTTGGGTTGTCTCTACAGGTGGCCACTGCCAAGTTCCTTTTATGCTGTGTTTGACGGTCATGGAGGCCCTGATGCATCTGCTTATGTCAAGAATAATGCTATGAGATTTTTTTTCAAAGATGCTGATTTGCCGCAAACGTCTGATATCAATGACCAATTTCTCAAAGACTTGGAGAATTCTCACCGTAAAGCATTTTTATTTGCTGACCAAGCAATGGCTGATGAATGTAGTGTTTCTGACTCTTGTGGAACAACCGCTTTGACCGTCTTGGTACTGGGAAGGCATCTATTGGTAGCAAATGTCGGTGACTGTCGAGCAGTTCTCTGCCATAAAGGAGTTGCAGTTCCTTTGACTGAAGACCACAGGCCGAATTATTTACCCGAAAAGGAAAGGGTTGAGTATTTTGGTGGCTTCATCGAGTATGGTTACCTTAATGGTGAATTAGCAGTAACTCGAGCTCTTGGGGATTGG
This sequence comes from Pittosporum tobira, assembly GCA_032359685.1. Lineage (NCBI taxonomy): Eukaryota > Viridiplantae > Streptophyta > Magnoliopsida > Apiales > Pittosporaceae > Pittosporum > Pittosporum tobira. The sequence continues at coordinate 9,803 of JAUMHB010081569.1, read as the reverse complement.
TACATGAAATCTCCATCTGGGTGTCCATCGCCTCTCACCGCTGAGCCCGATATTAAAAAAATATTGTTGACAGAGGATGATGAGTTCTTGATCATAGCCTGTGATGGAATCTGGGATGTGATGACAAATCAAGAAGCGGTCAGCCTTGTTCGCCGCCAGCTAAGACAACATGATGACCCAAAGAAGTGTGCTAAGGCTCTCGTGGATCAAGCGTTACGCCTGGATACATCTGACAATTTGACGGTGATTGTAGTGTGTTTCTCTTCCCCTGCTGAACGCAGAGATTCATCAGTCTCTTCTCAGCGGCCAAGGTTGAGGTGCTGTGGCCTGTCTGAGGAGGACCGGAGTAGGTTAAATAGTTTGCTTCAAGGCAATTGAAAATTGGTGCTGTTTTCTTTGCCCAAGCAAAACAGCCAGAGTGTAAATTACAATTTTTTTGCGGATTAATTTATAAATTGAAGTATTTTTTATGATTCATCTTTTTGTTTTTCTTCAATAAGTTCGATTTTATTAGATTTGCCGTGTAAACTTGTTTGATTTTTCTAAATAGAGAATAAACATTAATTTTGTAATTCCTCACATATTTCTGAAGTAGCAATACTCCATTTCCTCTCTTCTTGATTTGTCTAGCAAAATATAATTTATTTATTATTTTTTTTTTAGAAATATCAGTTAAGTTTGAATAAGAAATGGAGTTATTTGCCTCTCAACATAGAGTATTGTGTTTGGAACTGTTGAAGCCTGAAGGAGGACGATTCTAATCTGTACAATAGGCAATTCAATTACCATCAATTGTCAACTTTCCATATTCTTTCTTAATTGTCTGCGAAGACAACTGTAGAAAAATAAGAGTTCTATAACATGAATTTTAAGATATAAAAAATATTCTATTTTTATTCTATTTTTTAAAATATATTTATGTGTTATATTTTAAATTTAATCTAAATATTATATTATAATATAATTTATATACATATTAAAATTTATGTCTTATAATTATAAAATTTTATTATAATTTTTTTAAAACTGAGAGAGTACATAGAAGGAAAGATTCTACGGACCTAGAAACTTTGGTACACTCATTATTTATCTCGCGCCCCAATCAAAACTGAGCACGTTTGAATATTTAATCAGTAAGATCATATTTTATTGGTTTATAAAAATTAAAACTGTTTGATTTTTTTATGAATATTAAAAAATATATTTGATTATAAATAAATTGTATAAATTATTTTTAATAATATTATAATTTAAATAGTGAAGTAATAGTTAAAGTAGTGATGTATAATATTAATATTATAATTTTAAATAATAGAATAGTATTGAAGTGGTAGATCATAATGTTGAAGTAATAAATAAAATGATAGACTGTAATGTTAGAATAATAAATGAAGTATAATAGTGTGTCATATTTGTTAAAGTAAATATAATTTAAAAAATTTATATTATTAAATTAAAAAAATATTATAATTTTAATGAAACGTTTAAAAAAAATATTATAATTTGAATAAGAAGGAGGAAGTAGTAGTTATTTTTCGGTATAAACCCATTCCATTGCATTGCATTGTACTCCATATCAGATTCATTAAAGTTCCGTTTCATGAAGTTCTATCCCATGGTCTAGGGGAGGAGTCCAAATCCGCGGTTGTATTATATTTAAATTTATTAATTATAAAAAATAAATATAAATTTTATATAATTTAAATATAATAAAATTATTAAATTAAATTTAAGACAATAGATGATGCAATAAATAGGACAAAAGATTTGGACTCCTAGCGGAGGGGCTTGCATCAGTTAAATCTATCTCACACTTTAATCATACTAGCTGTTATAATCCAATTACCCCTAATTCCTGATTAATATTAGTATCTTATTTCAATATTAATTATAAGAAAATATTACTTATGTTATAATGCTTGCTATTGTATAATTGTATTCTTTTATCATTTATAACAAAATTATTATTTCCTTTATTTTAAATTATAAAATACTAGCCTTTATAATTTACAATGGGGCATGTTTGATCCTTCATTCGTAATATTACAATTTCTTGTAATATAATTTCTATAATATTTTAACTATGAGTAAAAATATATTATCTCCGTCCTGAAAAGGAATATCAAATAGCCTAAAAGTACGCAAATTAAGAAAATTTATAATTGACAAGAGAAGAATATTTAAATGACTTTTTTACCCTTGAAATGGATCAAACCAAAAAAAGAGAGACTATTTTACTCATTTAAAAAGGATTTTTTAGTAATTTTACAACAAAAACAAAGAAGTTGATCTTTTATTTGAAGACAAAAAAATTACGCATTTAGATTTTCTTTTTGGAACAGAGTGAGCAACATAGTGTGTATATATATATATATATATATATACTGAAAAAAATTAAAAATTAAAAATTAATATATTTTTATTTATATTATATAATTGTTAAAATATGTGACATAAATTATGAGATGGATATATGATTTATTTTGAATAAAAAATACTCCGTATCATAGTTAAGTAGCAGTAAAACGTGGGCTGAAGAGTGAAGATGGCATCTGCACTTACCAAGGAAAAATAAAAGTCGCTGTATTCCAATTTTGAATAAACGGACGGAAGCTTTGTCAGAATTCCAATTTCATTTCATTCGAGCATAGCGAAGATGGCAATGGCAAGCTTTGCCAGAAGAAAGGCGACGCTTTTCTCGAAGCATCTGTCCAACAACAACTCCGATGTCTTCCGTTACTCGCTTTCTCTCACCTCTTTATCTAGAAGCTTCTCTTCCTCGGGATCTGACGAAAACGACGTCGTCGTCATCGGCGGCGGCCCTGGCGGCTACGTCGCCGCCATCAAGGCGGCTCAGCTCGGCCTCAAAACTACTTGCATCGAGAAGCGTGGAGCTCTCGGCGGTACTTGCCTCAACGTTGGTTGTATTCCTTCCAAGGTATTATTTTGTTTTATTTCCTCTGTTGTCATCGTTAGGGTTTCGTAATTCTTTATATGCAATCGGATGGGTTTTTTGTTTGATCATTTGGAGTTCATAATTGGTAATCAGATCTTACGAATTTGTGATTGATTGGATTATTAGTAGTTTGAGTTTATTGTGTGGTTAATGAATAAAGCACATGGAGATCGATTTAAGTTTGACAAGTTATGATTATATATGCGTGGTTGACATGATATTGCGTGCAGCCGAGGTTTACGGATTGTAGTTGCGGGTTCATTGTTATATAAAAATTAAATAACCTATGCTTTAAATTATTGGCGTAGATAATTACCGGAAATCACCCAATTGAGTACTCTAAGCCTTTATCTGCTAAGGCTGGAAAGAATTTCAGTTAGGACATGCGTATAACCAGCCAACAATAACAACTACTTAACTGAAAAGATGACTGATTCAACCATTATTCGTAGATGATAGACAGCCAGCATCATGTCACAGAAAATGTAATCATAATAGATATCTTACTGGTACTATTATATTGGACTGAAACACACCTGACAATGTTAAACATGAACAAGAACCAGTTTTGGGAAGGTAGACTTATTGTCGTAAATGGGATGTGGTCTACTATTCTACGCACAATGAAGAAGTGTTTTAGAATGTAGAAGTCAGCAACATAGATTCATAATGAGCTATGCTTGGCATCTGCTTGCAGAAACCAACTCCTATTTGGTTTCCGCAGAATGCTGACTGCAATTTTCTCAAATATTTTAATGAGTAGCATGCAGGAGGCTTCTTTGATATTGTATGCTGCATAACTTAACAGGTTTATATGTTAGGCATGCGGCTGTATTGCTTAATTTAAAATCTGGAATTTTTTTTATCTAGATGGCTTAAGAACTGTGGTCTCTACCTGACTCATATAAGGTCACAGGTTATTGATTTTGAAGAGCTTTCTTATTAACAATCCTTCTCAATTTTATATTTCAGGCACTCCTTCATTCATCACATATGTATCATGAAGCTAAACATACATTTGCCAGCCATGGCGTGAAATTCCCTTCTGTGGAGATTGATCTTCCTGCAATGATGGCCCAAAAAGATAAGGCAGTGTCTAATCTGACACGAGGTGTGGAAGGTCTGTTTAAGAAAAACAAGGTTACCTATGTTAAAGGCTATGGGAAGTTTATATCCCCTTCTGAGATCTCTGTTGAAACCCCTGAAGGTGGGAACACTGTTGTAAAAGGCAAAAATATAATTATTGCCACGGGCTCTGATGTGAAAAGTCTTCCCAGTGTCACGATCGATGAAAAGAAAATTGTGTCATCGACAGGTGCTTTAACTTTGTCAGAGATCCCTAAAAAGCTTGTAGTAATTGGAGCTGGCTATATTGGTCTTGAAATGGGCTCTGTGTGGGCCCGTCTTGGATCAGAGGTTACAGTTGTTGAATTTGCACCTGATATTGTTCCCACAATGGACGGTGAAGTCCGCAAGCAATTTAAACGTACCCTTGAAAAGCAGAAGATGAAATTCATGCTCACAACCAAGGTGGTATCTGTGGACATGTCTGGTGATGGTGTAAAATTGACTCTTGAACCAGCAGCCGGTGGTGATCGGAGTATTCTTGAAGCCAATATTGTTCTAATCTCTGCTGGTAGAACTCCATTTACGGCTGGACTTGGGCTAGACAAGATAGGAGTTGAAACCGACAAGATTGGTCGGATCCTTGTTGATGGACGTTTTGCTACAAACATAAAAGGAGTGTATGCTATTGGTGATGTTATCCCTGGGCCCATGTTGGCCCACAAGGCAGAAGAGGATGGGGTTGCATGTGTGGAATTCCTTGCAGGCAAACATGGGCACGTGGACTATGACATGGTCCCAGGCGTTGTTTACACACACCCCGAGGTGGCATATGTTGGGAAAACCGAGGAGCAGGTTAAGACTTCAGGGGTCGAGTACCGCGTTGGAAAGTTTCCTTTAACAGCAAATAGCAGGGCCAAGACAATTGATGATGCAGAAGGACTGGTCAAGATAATAGCTGAAAAGGAGACCGATAAGATACTAGGTGTACACATCATGTCGCCAAATGCTGGTGAGCTTATCCACGAGGCAGTACTGGCTTTGCAGTACGGTGCATCAAGCGAGGATATTGCACGGACTTGCCATGCACATCCAACAATGTCTGAGGCGTTGAAGGAGGCTGCCATGGCCACTTACGACAAGCCCATTCACATTTAGGGGATGTTTGGTATTCCCCTTTTTCCTCTTCTTTTAGTAGATTGCTTGCGAAATTCGGAATGACTAAGCTCTGCATTTTAATTTCCTGCCTGTCAGTTGAGTATATTTAATTTCTTTCTTTTTTTCTTTGTTTTGAATCATACTAAATCTGATGCTTTATCTGCGTTTGATTTGTTCAATAAGAACCCAGAGTTGGATCTTTTGTTGATGTACACTGAACTTTCGCTGCCATTTTCTTGAACCTGTGAAGCACTCTCTCTTTCACGAATTAATTTTATAGGATTAAGTTCTTGCAATATTATATTATATTTCTCTTGGCCTTTCATATTACAGTGTACAACATGTCTGCATGCGTGGCTGCTAAGTACTTTGTTGCATCTGCAATTTATTAGGGAAACTTGCTTGGACACCCTACTTTCTGTTTTTTCAGCTAAAATGCATTTTAAGTTCAGCTGAATTATCATGCTGTCTTTTTTTTCTGTTAAACCTAATTTGCGTGGAAGCCCTGATCTGAAGAAAAAGCTTATTACCTTAGCGCAGAAAAGTTGTTGGTTTATATAAGACTGTCAAATTTTATTTATTCTTCTTTTTTATTTTATTTTATTTTATTTTTTTACCATTGCTCTAGTTACAAAAAATGGAAATAAATATCCAACAGGGGGATTTGGCTGTGCTTGGGCACCACAGCTATTGGTTTAATGCCTAAGATGAAAATCCAAGTTCCAACACCAAAATTTTAGGATTTGATGTTACCTCAAATCGTGTGTAACAATAACAATAACGTGGGATTTGCGTGTATTATGCTGAATCAAAAGTTGACTTTCCTTGGTCTTTTGTGGGTTTTAGAGAGATTCAGATAAAGGGAGTTTATTTACCGACGCTAATTTGTTCTACTATGAAAGAATGAGGCTTTTCATACCCAGATGAGGAGTACCAGTTATGTTATCATGTGCAAGGCGTAAACCGTTTCTGTGTGTAGGTGCTATATATGTGCAAGGATTTGTTAAATTGGAAACAGGTTTAATTTCTTCTACACACTGTAAGATTAGAGAGGACGAAAAAAAAAAAAAAACAGGTTTATGTGTGTAGGTGCCATATATGTTCATGTTTTCTTTCCAGTTTTGGTGTATGTGAGGTTCCTTTGTAACAGAACATGAAGGAACTGAAGAAAATTTGGCGACTTTTCTCTTCCTTTCCTATCCTCCTCTCCCAAATGGAATCTAAAATTGCCTGCACACGGTGATTCGGATTCTTCAGCCGTGGAATCGCAGGAAATTGATAAGACTCACCAGCTGAAGTCTCTATTCCATCAATTCTAAAATATAACCGAGTTCGAATATTTGAAGCCAATGAGTAACATTTTCAAATGTCAAAACGATATAAGTTTATTTGATTTAATTAATATAATTATAAATATTATAAACTATTTAACATGGAATATTTCCATCATATGGTCTTTTCAAAATTTAAGATTTCGTAAATAGATTTGAACAGTCAAAACTGATACTGTTTTATTTTGAAATGAAATGGATATATAATAGCATGACTTAATAGTCTCTTTTTCCATCATTAAATATATGGAAAACATTAAAAGTGAGTATTCTTGTTCTCTCTAAAGTAATGCATCGAGAAATAAATTTTGAAGAACACAACTACATCGCAATCTGCTTTTTCACAATGACAATCAATAAAGTCATCAAAATTCATGACCAGCTCAATACACGCGAGTGTTGCAAGATAATATTTGTGGCAAATAAAAAATTACAATATTTAATGGCAATATATAACATTACTATTTGAATTTTGAGACATTGGTTGAGTAATTAGTACGAATATAAACAAAAAAAAAAAAAAGGGCATTTATGTTTTTATTGTTAACTAAATTTTGTTCCCGTGAATACATAGATAAGTTTTTATTTTTATTTTTGGTGGATTGTATAAATAGACTTGTTTTAAATTCATAAATATATATTGGCGGACCTTGTGTAAAAAGTTGGTAATATATATTTGTTGGAAAATGCAAATGATAAATAATTATCATTATTTGAAATTTGAATTACTATGTTTAATTAAGGCTACTTGGTGTTCTTTCTCTTAGATTTCAATAACATATTTGCGGTATTAGTCAGGATATTGGAATTTAGATGCATTCGTATTAGATTTGGCTCATTTTCATTTACAACTTCTCTCCAATTCTCTCCAATACATCATTAAAACATATTTTCTAATAATATTATTAAAATAAAAGCCAATCACTTATTTAGAATATTAAGTTGTATTATTGCTACAAACATGAAAATAATTGAACACTTTTTCACCGTTTGACGAGCATATGCAACTTTCATTGAATTTTTGTGAGTGAGTGAAAATACCTACAAGCCATGTTAACAAATATGTATTAGAGTGAAAAATATATGAGCCTATTATATCAAGACACGTAAGCAAGTAAGGTGACAAAAGACTATCGACCGCATCCACGTGCCTTAACGAATTTTGGAGCTCACCGAAAACACGTGAAACGCAAGGTGACAAAAGACTATCTAACATTCCACGTGCCTTAGCAACCCCACACATTGCATGAACAAAAACAGAAGTAAAGAGAGAACGGGGGACACCCCTGGGCGTGCCGAGGGTGCCCCCCTCTATCTTTTGGTCAAACGACCCCCCTTTTTGCATACATAGAGGACAAGAAACATTCATATACAAACTTCATTAATTGAAACCAAAAGTGAAAAAAATATTCTAAGTATGGGGAAGTCCCCGCTCGGATGTGGAAAAACGAGCATGTTCATCCCATATCGCCTTCCATCGAAAAGAATGCCAATGTGTAAGACAATAAATCATAGACGGGGTAGAAAAGACTCAAAAACGACAAAATCGGGGAGAAAAGTAGAAACTAGTTGAAAAGGAAACTAGCCGAAAATGGGCCCCCACGACGCGCGCGACAGGTGGAATTTTCCCACGAACGAAAACTCTTCCAACATACTTCAAGCAAGCCCCTGTGTTCCTACAAGGAAAAAAAAACCAATTCTTAGCCATTAAAAGCGTGATTCAACGAAAACGGAACCAAACGAAGCAAAACAAGCATAAAAACTCCAGGTTCCGCAAACAATCTAAATTCCGTTTTGAAAGACGTATACATTACAATAAAAATGGTCAAAGTACTTACCAAAAAGGGCTTAGAACGCCAAGAGATCAAGATCAGTTGGAAAACGTATGAGGCCCGACACCCCCTAGGGGGGGGGGGGGGGGGGGGGGGATAACTTCCTAGGCCAAAAGTCTACCCAACAAACTTGGGATGCTTCTGGAGGTACCTACAAGAACAAAGCGGTCCGTTTTAGTCCAAAACAAACATAGTCCAGTCAAAACGACACCAAAACGGAACAAGCAAAAAAGTTGCATAATTTTCACAAAACACCAAGACTCCTCAACATGGCATGTGCAACACAAGAATTCAGTCCAAGCGCTTCCTAAGAAAAAGCCAAAAACTGCAAAAATGGCCAACGAACAAGTGAAAACGGATACTCCACCCCATGGGGCACGCCGGGTCGAGTGACCGTTTTTGTTCAAACGATATTTTTGGGTGTTCCAACAACAATGAGATGATGTATTGCTAGTTGAAGCATGCAGGACCATTGGCAAAAGGCTCCAACAATTCAAGAAAAATTCAAGAAAATAAGGTAAATTAGGTGAAACTCTTGGAAATGCCCAAAACCACTAACCAACACCGTGGGCACTTAGGAGAGGCTTACCCATGCCTCCATTTGAAGAATCCTTCCAAGAAAAACCAAGATTGTGAAAGAAATCATCAAAAGATCTCACTAGTCCACACTTTCTCTCACTAGAAAGTGGGTTTTGATCAACCATCAATTAAACCCATCAAAAGGTACCATCTTTAGACATGGACTACATCATCTTGACGATTCCTACCCACACCCATCACAATTTTCAAGGAACAACAACAATTTAAGCCAAAGCATGAAAATTCATCTCTAAACTAGTGAGCTTTCCACCATCAAATGGGCGCCATCAACACATGAAGAAGCTAAAAAGAGAGCAATTACCTTGCTTGGGATCCTTCGGTGATGAATCAACAGAGGACTTCCATGGAATTCTTGGTTTTGCTGGGGAGAAAGACTTTAGCTTGGTGAAGAGAGAGGGGGGAGAAAATAATGAAATGGGAGAAGATAAGACATAATGGATGGAAAGAATTGCTTGAAAGTATAAGTGGGAGTTATATTTTTTTTATTTTAATGAGAAGAAGTGAGTTGGTGGGAGAGAGAGGTTTTAAAAATCAAGACTTCACAAAAAATGGATGGAAAAAGCAAAATTGGAGCAAACAAGCTTGAAGGGCGGTGGAACCCAACCCCCTGCGCGTGGGATGCACGCACCTCCCGCGGGGGCCATGTGGGGGTGCCCCGCCGGAGTTCGTTTTGACCTTTTCGTATTTGTTTTTTTTATTCTCGACTCGTCCAACGCATCTCCAACGAAGTTATACATAATCAAGAGAATATTATATTTTTGTTGGGCATATTTTCTCACGTTCATGGGTAGAGAACGTGATGACATATGCTCTTGGAAGATTTGGTTAAGGGATTGGATTGACGACTAGAAGGTAGGGAGC
>JAUMHB010081547.1:0-12068 GCA_032359685.1 Pittosporum tobira | reverse complement strand
ACATAATCACCGAACCAAACCGAAAAATCAAACCTAATCATATCGCAAACTGCTTTCTAAATCATTTAAGCAATTCAGTATCAAGGCACAAATTGAAAATTTGATTTGGTTCGATATATACTGGTTCAAAAATTCCGGTACAGTTCTGTGATACCTCCAAATTCAAGTATCCAAAATCTGACTTGATTTGTCAATTTATTCACAACAGAATAATTTACAAAAACACATAGGATTTTATTATAAAGTACAGAAAATTATAATAAAGTACATTATATTACACTAGAAATATTATACAAGACACTGTTAACAAATTTATTATTCTCTAAAAAAATACGCAGCGGAACATCTATACAACTGTACAATCTGTACATCTAGTTCATCCCCTAATAACTCACCTATTAATTATCTTCACCTGAAAGAAATATGAGACAAATGAGTAAACTCAGATGGTCTAGTAAAAAATACAATGACTAAGGATAACTGAAACAAAAAAAAAATATCCTTAGCTTTATAAGTCAGGAAATTGAGCGTAAATGAGAATATAGACATATGAAGAACTATCAATGTAATTGCAAGGGAAAAGTAAGTACAAAATATAAGCAGTTATGAATATCTAAATTCTCTAGTCTTTAAATCTTCATAAAGATATCATTACTGGATATGTCAGTCAACGCCACCAATATCATACGTCCTTCTTCCCGGCCAAAAACAATCATAATTTAGTAACTCTATCACACAAGCCAATAATATAACGTATGTACGCCTTTGTCACTCAAGTTAAGGCATCCACAATCAAATCTGAATCTGATGATCACATAAATAATTAAGATGAGACTTTCAACTTCTGTAATAAAAATAGCTAACTATCAATAAGTTAATAATCAAGAAATTTAGAAATTACTGTTACTTAGAGAGTAGTGACAATGGTTCAACAATCAAATTGTCAACATATGTTCAAGATCAATTATAATATTTAATCCTAAAAGTTTCAAAGTTGAATAAATTATTTCCAGTCAAAAGAATCTATTCAAGAGGAAATGATAGCATAACATAAATTTTAAATGATATTCCTTCCAATAGAAGCAAAATAATGATACTCTTTACCTTAGCACGTAATCTGTAAAGTTAAGACTCCTTATGAGTAGTTGACCTATAAACCATTTTGCATATTATAATCAAATCAGTGATAGAAATATATTTAAGTATATATTTTGACCATAATTTCATAAGTTTATCAAACACCAATTTATAACATAATATAATTTTGTATGATTTAGGAATCATATTGAAATAACTTTGTTTAAAAGTTTTGAAATAATTGCAAAATATTGAAGAAGAGTAAAAGTAAAGTTTTTCATAAATTTTGTAGAGAAGACTTCTCCTAAAATATTTGGTATTATAATTGTAATTTGCAAGTTTTGTACGTAGTGTATAATATGATTTAAAATTTTTTCCTCAAAATTGTAATAATAAAGATAAGTATTACCTGAAAGTTTCTTGCACTACCACTTGTATTCTCTTGCAAAAATAATTTTTGTAACACTCTAGAAATACTCACAAGAATTTTATAATATCAAATAAACACTTAAAAAAGCATGAAATAAATGGAGCAATGTGTGAATTTTTTTCTCAAACCATCTGTTTATACTAAAATTTTGCCAATCTTCACAATAAGCTTGAATCTCCATAACCTCCCAGAGAATGTAATCACACTAATTTATTTTAACAGACCTAATACAAGCAGATAAATATAATGAATTTCAATCTCATGAAGCAATAAAATATAAGCAAGTAATAGCAATGTATTGACAACAGTGTTGTAAAACTCGGTGGGCATACCAACTCGATGGATGGAGGGCCTAGCGCCTAGGACGAGTACTCGGGAAGTACTCGTTTTTCTAAGGTTTTTTCAACTTGGTCTATATATTTATTTTTTAAATATTTATTTTTGTTTATAAAAATTGTAAGTTATTATTCGTATTTTTATATGATATTATTATACATAATGTACAAAGTATGCAAGTGAAAATAATAAAATAAAAAATTAACATGCTTAGAAAAATTAATATTTATTAAAGCTTGTAGAATAAATAAAAGAATGAAGAATCATATAACGAAAGTTGAAGGAGTGATTGTCCATTGTCGGCACTTTAAAGTTTTTAGTTATCGTCGTCGATTATCAATTTAGGAGATGAGTTGATTCGAGAATGGATTATTGATTATGAATTTTAGTCATAACAAAATATCAAAGAAATAACTTTGGGAATAAAATTCGGTAGGCCAGAAAAGAAAAAAAAATTACTGCGTTGCAAGTTTGACCCACCCAACTCTCCTAATCGGCCGCCCAAATCCGCTTAGTCGGTCGCCTAGATCTGCCTAATTGGCCGCCTATGAGTACCTACTTGTCCAACTCAATTTTTTAAACTATTTAGAGGTACTCGACTCGTTTTACCTCTGCGGCCGCCTAGACCGAGTTTTAGAATACTGATTGACAATATCGAACCTTTTTAATAGAGGAGATGTTGTAAGATAGAGATTTAAGATGGTTGATTGATGGTTTCTTTGGAAAGTTATGGAAATTCAAGCCTGTTGTGAATAATAGAAAAGAAGAAATGAAGTAAAACGACGGGAGTTTGAGAAAAAGTTAAGTTAAAAAATATCTGCCACTTTTAACAGAGGATGTCCGTCATTAATAGTGACGGATGACATAACGTTCGCTAGTAATAGTTGCGGACGTCAAAATAAAAAATTATAAAAAGAGACGCTCGCCAGAATTTTGAAAAAATAAAATAAAATACATCTGCCAATAATAGTGGCGGATGTTAATAATAAAAAATAATATTATTTTTAGTTTGCCAATATTATTGGTGGACGTATAATAAAATAAAAAAATGGCATAACGGTCATTTCTTGTCTGCCGTTATTAAAGACAGACCGCACTAACCCAATCAATCCCTAACCGTTAGATTTAGATCTGAACGGCTGCCATTAACTGGCTAGCTACAGGATCACGACCAGGTCCAACCTTGAATCCGCTACTATATAAATAAGCTTGTTTAGAAGCATTTTCTTTAACTGATTATCATTTATTCAATTAAAAAAAAAAAAAACTGTTCAAACTGTTTAAAACAACTTTTTAAAATTCACTCTTTAAAAAGCTATAAGTGATATAAAAGTTTTTTATACATAAATAAAAACAAAAGCTGAGAAAATATAACTGTTTGGAACAGCTTTTTATAAGATGTGACAATCAGGGCCATAGTCACGTTCGTTTCTCTCTCAATTAATGTTTTGTCATTTATCTAAGAATTTCTACTATCCGAATTATGGATATGACATTACCCTTTAAAACCACTCCCCCGTATGCTTTCACTGAATCTCTGAAGTAAGATTGATGAAATCAAGAAAACTGAGTAAACAGATGACAAAGCAAAAAACAAATGTGCATTCTAATTTTCAGTTTCACAACCAATATACTGCATGTATACCTGTCTAAATGATGGATGTGTTACGCTCTGACCGTATTGCAGATGCTTAACGATTCAAGATGCATGCGAAGAATCAAATTTGCGGAAGAAAACAAAAATTTGAACTATTCAACAAACCTTCAATTCGGATGAATAAGAACAAAGGAAATTATCTCACACTACAATACTTTTAACAGCAAATTTCAACAATAATAACAGATACCACAGCTTTCACTTAATATGATTGCATGATATCTAAAGGAAAAGCAACCAGTTTTCACTTTATGCGTGACATAATATCTAAAAAAAATAAGGAAGTCACTTAAATCACCATCTTTGTACTATATAAGAGAACGCTAGAAAATGCGAGCAATCCACACCTGCAGCCACGTTTACTACCACCCGCTTAACCCTTAGTCACCGAAGTCAATGCTACTGACCTTGCTGCTCGTAGACTCAAGAATATGCCCCTACAAATTTTTTGTTGTAAAAAGGGAGAGAAAACTCAACTTTTGTACTGGTTATAGGATATAAAACGAATATTCGCCCCGTTCCACCAATGGAATCCTGTTTGAAATAAAAAAATCCGTTCCACAAAAAGAAATCCCATTTTGATTAATGATAAAGTGTAACATCATAATTACACTATCATGTCCCCTGTACTAACTAAATACTCATTAGATTTAGGGGTAAATTTAGAATGAAAATATACCCTTGAAGTTTGCATATTTTGCAAATAGGACTCTTAATGTGGAGCCGGAGGGAGTATAATTGTAAGCCAAAAGTAGGAACAACATTAAGGGAATACATACCAGCAGCATGCCACAGCACTTTGAACAATGACACGAAACTGCAAGGGGACGTGCTGGTGATTGATCCAGCCTACTACTGGCCAAAACTGCATTTTAATGCAGGGATATTAGTTAATATTCAATCTTACTAAAGAAGAATATAACTTTACTCATATGACAGAACAGCATACCGTCCATGCTGCATACTGCACGGTCGGATATTCTTTCTTAATTTTAGATTTTACTTGGATCCAGGGCCTTCCTGCATTATTTGTTAAGTAAGATAAGTAACATCACATTGCTAAATTAGACAGATTTCTAGCAAAGTATCCAATTTTCTCCTGTGGATTAGACACTCCATTCTCAGATATTTTTGTTTTCAAGATCCCATGGACACAATTCATCCTTGGCATGCACAAGAGTTAGATATATTAATCCATTTGCAAATAAGAAAGTATACATATACTGACACACATCTAAGTTGTTACACGGATTTACCCTCGATGATCGAGCCATAATAAATCATGAAAAGCAAGTTGTTCCAAGGTGAAGATGTCAACTGCTCCAGCACGACCTGAAATGATTTTTAATTAAGTATTTCAGAATTCTGATACTTCCTCCATCCGACAAAAAGTGTACCACTTTGAAACTTTTGCAATTAGCAAGGATATATTTTTCTTCCATGTTTATTGAGTGGTTAGTTTAGTTGTTGTGTCATGATGGTGAAATTGTGAGAAATAAACTTGAGGACATTATGTCATTACCATTAATGAGCTCTGTTTGTTGAAGAAAGAAATAAGAAATGAGACTCCTTTTGTAGAACAGATAGAGTAGTATTCTATTCTACTTTCCTACGTCCTCCATACCACAAAAAGTGGCACATCAAACTATTTATGTTGCCAAGTACACAAAATGATAAATGGTTGTAGAAACTCTCCACATTTTATATCCCACCCATCTTCTGACAACAAAACATAAGGCTACATCAAATACCTTTTTACCAACTGTTTTGGGGTCCTTCTTCCCCTTGAAAAGCTTATCCAACAACGTATGAAAATAGTGCCCAAACGGTCCAAGATAGGCAACTCCAAAGAGCTGCAATTCACTATGTTAGTAATACATAATAGTAACCCGCAGACGTATTTAATCATTTCAAATAAAAATAAAAACTATTGTGCACCATAATCAAATTCTCCAATCTCCATCCAAAATTTAATCCACTTATTGACTTAGTACTAAAGCGACAAAAACGTCATCAGTTGAATTATATGGAATGAATCATAAGAAATTTTCTGAAGGATCAGTAAATAGAAGGTTAAAGGGAGGGGCAGATAAAATTTCCTTTGCATATTAGGAAAGAAAGTGCAATGATTGACAGCGAAGAGTGATGCCCACCAAGGTCCTATCAAAGTCCAGGAAAGCCGTTCCCTTTGTAATTAAAATTAACTGTTTAAACTTTATAATATTTTATTATCACTGATTAACAGACGGATCTGGAAATCTTAACTACGGCACCAAAAAAATCACTTGCTCTCTTAAAGTGGAAGACATAACATTTCCTAAAACTAGCATTACTGATTGCAGCACGTCATAGTTCTAATATTTCCTTAAAAGATCATGCCATAGGGTGAAATCTATTGCATATACATATCTCTGAATTTTCCATATTCAATTCTGGTTATATGTTTCCAAACTGAAGGCTAATATAAAACCTTGAATTAAAAGATGTATTGACGGACCATCCACACAGTGCAAAGTATGCGGGCGGAAAAGTAATGTGTTTACCACCACTTATCTAGTAGTGTAAATCACCATACACACATGACGGTTTGTTCATGCAGTTCATGTGCTTCGCGTATCCAATTCTCATCTCCTAAAAAAGGGCATGGATGATGCCGTGAAAATAATATCAAGAGCCATTGAGTACGCAAATCAAATCAACTTATAAATTCGAAAAAACTTTATTAAAAGAATAATAGCCATCTTCTATATGCTTGCGCACACACACTAAAGAACAGAAATTTGTGATAAAGTTTTCATTTTTCATAGATGGTTGTTTAAACTTAAATTATGGGGAACAAATTTCAGTAGATTTAAACTCAAACATACTGGGTAATCTAATCATTTTGAGTCCCATAGTTGTGGATTAACCCAGACCATCCAATTTTTTTGATAAGATTCCACAGTAGGAACAGTGTTTACATTCGCGGTGAAATGTGAAGTCAATCCATTAGCCAACTAATAACAAAATTAGTTCTTATGTGCCATCTCAGTAACAAAAAGCCTTTAGCCAAATCAAGATCATGTTGGTAGATGACGTCAAATCAACCATAAAATGAGAAGTCAGTACATTAATGTGCGTGTGTGTGCCTATATATGAATGTATTAAAGAAAAGCCTTTAATTTTTCATACCACTTTCAAAAGAAGGCGTCTGAGCTGAAGTTTCTGTATCCCAGTGAGCTTCTGAGACACTATGTCACTGATTGCTGACAGAACTCCGGCTGTAATCGCCTGCAGGAACAAAATCCAAGATCATTAATATAATTAAAAACAAAAGACCCAATTCATTAATCCCAAAAACAATCATAACCCAATTTCATTAATCACCAAATCAACCATAACCCATTCATGGATCATAAAAACAACATAACCCAATTCACTGATCATAAAAACAACCATAACCCAATTCATTGAAAAACAACCATAACCCAATTCATTAATCATAAAAATTTTAAAAAATCAAAACCCAATTCATTAATCACAAAAACAACCATTACCCAAACCAAGAAATCAAATAAAACTTGAAGATTTTCTAGAAAATAGTCCGAGAGATGAGTGGACCTTAGTTCTCAAAGGATGTTGCTGAAGCTGTAACAAGTATTGTTGAAGGCCTTTCTTCGCCACTGACCCCATGATCGATTTTTTTCTGCACTTTCTCACTCAGAATCTAAAAAAAGGGGGAGATGACTGATTGTGTACCAAATACTCCCCTTCACTCTGTAAGTCTGGTAGTCCGTGCGAGACTAGTTGGTGATTATTTGACTGGGACATTAAAAAACTAATTTAAGGCGTGGAAAACTACTATAGATTAGAAATATAATGGTGGGTCCGGGTAGCCCTTGACCAAATCGGAGCTTCCCCATCGGTGGGCGGATTATTCAACTACTCCGTATTAAGCACCCTAAGTAATTCGTACTCCGTCCCAAAAAACAATAATAATAATAAAACGTTTGAAAATTAGAATCTTAATAAATATATTTGATTATATAAGAATTATTTAAATTATTTTTATAATATTATAATTTAAACAGTAAAATAATAGTTAAAGTTGCTATAATATTTAGTAATAATTAAAGTAATAAATCATTATGTTAGAATGTTGGTTAAAATTATGGATCATATTTGATAAAACAAGAATAAGTTAAATAAGTTACATTCTAAAATTTTCTAAAAAGAGAAAGATTACACTTAATTTTAAAAAGATAAAAAAAAATAAGTGTTGTATTTTTTTTTTTAGAATAGAAAAAGTATATTCTATGTTAACTTTTGTCCCATTTTAGCCATGAAAAATGTATTTACAACTTAACCCCACAACATATCTAATTTTTAACAATTTAATTTACTTAATTTTGGTTCAATTATGTCATAATTTATTTTGGTAAAAATATTATAACAAAATATTATGGTACAAGAGTTTTAAGTTTTGCACTTAGAGATTTTTCTCAACACACTTAAATCCCACCAAATTTTATTTAATTTAAATTTTAGTATTAGACAAACTTTACATAATATACTTTTTCAGTCATAGAAAGATTGTAATATTTTTATTTTATTTTAAAAGCCTTAAAAAGATTACAATATTATTATTTTCAATAAATTTAATGAATCAAATTATCTATGCTCGTTTGATAGCAACATTTAAAGATAGACTCTAAGCAGAAGATCATGTTTGGTATACTAAATTTAAGTTTAAAAGACTAAATTTTCAGTTTATATTCAACTTCAACTTAAATTTAAAATTTGATTTAAGATGTAAAACACGATTTGATGAATTTAAAATGCTCCTAAAAAACAACTTCTTTAATCAAAACTAACTCACTACTTTCAACCTACTCATTTGGAAGTACACCTACTTGAACAATAATCTATTAATAGAAAAATTCATGCACTACTACTAAATTTTCGGAAATTCATGCACAATTTTTCTGTTTTTGACAACGATAATATCAAAACATAAGCATTGAAGATCAAAATCATATTTATATACAAAAATAAAAATCTAAAATAAAAACCAATTTGTTACTTTCACAAATAGTAATATTTTTCAGAAAATTTTACGTAGGATTCCATTTTTGCGTGCTTTAGAGATGGACGATGGTCCCACGTTCACCTTGTTCTTGTTGATTTTACCTACTCTTATGTCTCTTTATTAAATAGACTAGACCAAGCCAAAAAAAAAAATTAAAAATATTTAATGAGAAAATTTGTTAGGAATATGAAATCTGTGAAAATCGGAAAAACGATGAA
The DNA here is from genome assembly GCA_032359685.1 of Pittosporum tobira. NCBI lineage: Eukaryota > Viridiplantae > Streptophyta > Magnoliopsida > Apiales > Pittosporaceae > Pittosporum > Pittosporum tobira. The sequence goes on along the minus strand of JAUMHB010081547.1, from coordinate 3,282 downwards.
AATAGAAATTAAACGGAGTTGAGAAGTTTTGAAATTCAAATTAAATAAGATTTTACATATTGTTTTGAATTATATCTCAAAAAATATATTGTATATTTTTAACATATTAGATGAAATTACATAGAAATTACAATGAAAATAATACGTGCTTTCGTGTTTGACTGCGCTCAACATCCTCCCTCAAATTATGAGGACTACAAATGTCTAGGGTCAGCAAGTAACTTTCAATACACGCCCAAGGATTTGACCAACATGACCGGGTAGATTAGAATTTAATTTTTTTTGAATCAACTGGCGCATACCGGACTTCGTCTGGGTCAGTTTATGTTTAGAAAATGAAAAATGCAAAGAAAAAAAGAATAATAATAAAAATGGAAAATGGAAAAAATTAGAGGTTGTAGGTTAGTTTGAGTAATAGTAGCGGCATGCCGCCACTTTTTAACTATTAAGATCTTCTTTGTAATAAATTATAAAAAATTAATTATAATTTTATTTATTTCTATATTTATTAATATGTGTATAATAAATTTATACTTCACTTAAAAAAAATTGTTAATAATTTATTCCAAACAAGGCCTAAATCGTGGATTGAAGTTTGTGGGATAAAGGGTGGGACTTGAGTTTATAATTCATGTAATAGGTTGTTAACAATACCAAAAGAAATATATATATATATATATATATATATAAAAGTTAAATAGATGTTGAAGAAAGCTTGGAGCTTCCAACAATCTTTGAAATTTTATTGTCGTTTACTGTATTGTTCTCTCAAAATTTCTAATTTCCAAACCTGTAATTTTGAATTATTCAAACAGATGGTGGAGTGTCATAATTAACATCCCATGCTGTAATCCTTCGAACTGATGATACACAAAAAAAAAATTAAAAATCAAACGCGGCAGCACTGTACATATTACTTCCTCCGCTTCACATTAATTTTAGAATTATTTAATTTAATTTACCATTATAGTTTTAACTAGTAAAATAGTAGTTAAAATGATTAGTTAAAATATTAAAATAATGATTATAGCGATGATCATATTTGATAAAATAAGGGTAAGCAAAACAATTTAATTTATTAAACTTTTCTTAAATGAAAATGTTACTACTAAAAAACAGTATTAAAAAATTATGGGACGGATAGAGTTCCTAAAATAGAAATATTATTATAAAAATTATGAAATGATCCCAAAAAAAATATTACAAAAATTACATGATAAATGGAGCAAGCAAATGAGAGCATGCTTACTTTGTTTTTGTGACTTATTATATACTCTATTTCTCGTAAGAAAGGATCACAAGTTTTTTTAACAGTTATTTGACACAAATTTCAAGACACTCAAAAACACACACACACACACACACATATATATATATATATATATATATATATATATATATATTATAAATTTTTTATATTATTATATAATATTTGTATGTTTTAACTTCTATTACACTAAAAATATATTAATATACAATGTATATATAAAGTTTTAAAACGTCTTAAAAATTGTATTAAAAACTTGTAATTTTTTTTTTGAAGACAAAAATAGTAACATGTATGGTTAGATGAGGTCATGCGTTACGAGAATAGATTTTTGAGAAGTTAAAACAATAGAGATGGCCATATCTCTCCCTCGTGGCGTCTTTGGCCGTTTCAAAGTGGTAAACTTGTTATACACGAAGTATAGAACATACTCCATGGAGTATTTATCAAGTATAAGCCATGAAGTACTTATCACTTTCAAAACCCCGAAAAATAGACCACTTCACTATTTTGATGCATATATAGTCAATAGATTGTCACTTAAAATAAAAAATAAATAAATAAAAATTCCCTTCTATATATAGCAGACTATGATCGTAGCATCTTCATTAAACTCAAGTCTCAAGTTCCCAAGAACTGATCACAAAAGAAATCATGACTAGCCTTCAAGCTTCAAGCATACTTTCTTCTTCAAATTTTCTTTCATCAAATAGCCAAAGAAGAATAACAAGGGCAACTTTTAACATGCCAAAACTCCGGCAAACTAATATTTCCCTTCCGACATTACCCACCAGAGGTTTGGTGGGGGATCTGGAGCTGAAAAATGGTTACACAACATCAAATACAACTAAACCTTTAACAAAATCAGATACGAATACTGTTTCTGATGATCCGATGGTGAAGGCCAAGCTATACGTGATAATGGAGGCTGTCGCGGATAGAGTGGAGATGCATAAGAATATTGGAGAGCAGAGAAATGATTGGAACAGACTACTTTTAACATCAATAAACTCAATCACTCTGGCAGCTGCAACAATAGCTGGTATTGCAGGTACGAGTATTGCTGCAGTCGGTGCACTTTTATTGGCCTTGAAGCTCTCTTCTACTTTAATGTATTTAGCAGCCATGGGAATGTTAATAATAATGAACAAAATCCAACCATCCCAATTGGTTGAAGAGCAAAGAAATGCTACAAGGTTGTTTAAGCAACTGCATAGCCAAATTCAGACACTCATAGCTATTGGTTTACCAATGGAGGCTGACGTGGAGGAGATGATGGAGAAAGTCCTGGCTCTTGACAGAGCGTATCCACTTCCTCTACTTGGGGTAATGCTCGACAAATTTCCATCTGCTTTTGAACCTGCGGTATGGTGGCCTCAAGAAGGACGAAAAGACAGAAAAGGACTTGGAGATGGAATAAATGGGAATGGATGGGATGGAAAATTGGAAGGGGATATGAGGGAGATAGTTGGGATTTTGGAGAAAAATGATAAAGCTGATTATATAAGGTTGGGCAAAAAGGCCTTGAAGATTAACAAAGTGTTAGCAATATCTGGGCCTTTGTTAACTGGGCTAGCAGCTGTTGGGAGTGCTTTTGTGGGATCTCCTTCTCATGGTTCATGGGCTGTGGTTCTTGGAGTTGCTGCTGGTGCAATGGCAAGTGTGGTAAATACGATGGAACATGGAGCGCAAGTTGGAATGTTGTTTGAGTTGTTCCGGGGCAATGCTGGTTTCTTTAAGCTGATGGAGGAGTCAATAGGATCAACTTTGAATGAAGAAGATGTAGATAGAAGAGAGAATGGAGAATTGTTTGAAATGAAGGTGGCTTTGCAGCTCGGAAGGAGTGTCCCGGAGCTAAGAGATCGTGCGGCTAAGGGGCAGGACATTGAAGAGTTTGGCAGCAAACTGTTCTGACTAAATTAACGCTTACTTCATCAGACTGTTGTGGATGTACTCTTGTATGAATATTTAGCATTTTAGCATTTAATTTAATTTATTGGGATTAGTGCATTTTA
>JAUMHB010081525.1:0-12068 GCA_032359685.1 Pittosporum tobira | reverse complement strand
AATAATAATAATAATAATAATAATAATAATAATAATAATAATAATAATAATAATAAAAGGGTATTTTAGACAATTATTTTATAATCAAATATATTTCTTAAATTTCGTGATATTTTATTTGTTGCAATAATATTAGGAGGTAAGAACTATCTATTTATAAGGTGAGAGCAAAAGAAGGTAATTATTTTTTGTGTTACCTTTTGTGAAGCAATGTTACAAAAATAATTTATTTATAACTCCTTTAAAACAAATGAAAAATACCATCAAAAGCACTCAAAACATCTACACAATTTGTTCCTCTTTGGACAACAAGTGTGCCCTTTCGCTAGTATTATTAAAATAGATAAATTAATTAATAATTAATAAAATAAAGTTTATTTAATTAAAATAGTTAAGTTAAGTTAATAAATAAAAAATAAAATAAAATTTATTTAATTAAGTATGACTTATTTTGTACCCAGATGGACTAGCAGCTCCTCAAATAAAATGTTCCAATAACAATGTGCAATTACTTGTTCCCGCCGGTGGAACCACTAACGTCACCGGTTGCACGGCCCCTCTTCGTCTGAAGATATCTATAAAACAAAGCAGATACCCGATCCACAATTACACCTCTGTTGTCCTCATTACCACAGACTCTTAATACGTCAAAACCCTAATTTGTGCATAGTTAATTTACTTTACTAACTGTCGAGATGTACAGCAAAAGAGGAGGACGAGGAGGATCCAAGGCGGAGACGGGCCACCACGCTGATCGGAAGCGGATAAACGATGCCCTCGACAAGCATTTGGAGCGATCTTCACCGTCCACATCCCGAGGAGGATTCTACGGCAAGGATAAGGATCGGTTCTCGACGCTAGCTGGCAACGGCAAGCCACCTCCGGAGCAGAGGCCAACTGGTCTTCTCTCTAACTCTATCTTTTTTTTTTTTGTGTGTCTGTGTATTTGTTTACTAGATTGTGCGAACATGAAAGTTGATTTCGTTGTGTAGTTATGATTTAGGTTTTGGCTTGATTTTTTAGAAATTGAGATGATATTGGTGGATATTGGTTTGTTGCATCTGATTTGATGAAGAGTAACAAAGCTTAGTGTTATAGCCATCAATGTGAATGTCTTCCTTGATTAAGGGCAAGCTTAAGCTTGAAATATCACAAATTGTCATCGATTATTACTCACTGTCCTCTTGAGATGAAGAATGTTGTTACCTGGATAATGGTTTGATAAAGTACATGGAATGGAAATTAGAACGGTGAACTTCACTTTATATGGTAAGGGTACGATAAGGGTAGGTTTCTTCAGAATGCTGAGTTTGTGTTAAGGAACGTGGTATGCTTATTAGGAACGTGTGTACTTATTTTACATGTATTAACCCCAACTCTGATGGAACTTGCACTCCACTAAAAATTTTACTGTTATTTTAGGGTGTTTTAAATTTTTAACGTTACTCTAATTGGTGTTATAATATTCTTCCTATTTTAGTGTTTCTTATGTTATACTATTTATGGATGCCAATTTTACCGTTCTAGAACGCAAACGAATGGTGATCATAGTTGTTAAGGAAGGCGTGAATGCCTCCTGGAGCATTGGTGCGACACGCAAAGTGTGTGCCTAATTGAATTACAGGCACATAATGTGCAAATAGAAAAATAAATTAAAATTCAATGAGATTCAATATCTTCTTTGACATATAGGTATCAAAAGTAAAATGCAACAATTACTTTTACCTTTATGGCCCAACTAGTCATATACACACGCAATTTGAAAGGAATTCATAAAATAGATGCATATACAATTACTTAAACCTGAGTCGAGAAAATGTCTACTTTAAATAGATAATCACCATAATAAGAGAAATAAATTAGAAATTCAGTTCAAAAATTGGTAACCCTTCTACTTGTTCCTTGTTAAAGCAATGATACCTGTTCATTCTTCTTCAATAGTAGTGTGCCATTTAATGATACATAATACATGATTTTCATATCCCCAAGATAATGTTGATTCAAGAACTACTAAGATATGTATGCTGGAATAATAACTTTGTTTGAGGTCCCATAAGACCAGCTTAATTAAGAAAGACTCTTTTCCATATGCTTATTTGATACATTTTGTAGTTTTAATTGTTAGAGCACCAGCATTTCAACACGTAGTTTTGGACACTCGCAAAGCTTGTTTACTCCAGGAAACTCATTTAGTCGGCATAGTTGGTTGAATTTCAAAATCTTCGGTTGTTCTCAATGTACTTAGAACTCCATGTTTAGTTTAGGTACCTAATCAAGCTCCATTAGTCAGAAAAATAAGTCATTGTTACCATCTGTTTGATGGCTAGATTGAATTTTTGAATTCTTAATTCTGGATTTTAATTGCTCTCATTCTAAGGTAATTAGGGAGAGGATATGGCTGGAATTGAATTCCCCCATCTGATGAAATGTTATAGGAAGATTTTTTGAGCTGTAAAAATTCAATAATGAGAGGCTTGGACCATTGGAGGAAAAGCTGGATAGCGTGTACACTGATTTTTCCTTGAATGATGGGATAAATTCACTCTTCCAAAACAAAGGATAGTGTGGTGACAAAGAAGACTGTAGGAATCCTTGTGGAAGGAATATTTTAAAATTCTCATCATGCTGAACAGGAGAGACAGACAAGTATGGATGGAGATACTGGAATAACATACAAAGAGAATCGAAGTTCTCTAACTGCTTGTCCTAACTGCTTGTTTGACATACTTGATTCACTGTTTCTATGTTTTGTTATTAAGTGTTCCAAGTGCACATTTATGCCTTAGTGGGGTCAATCTTTCAGAAGAAGGGAATATGGCTATTCCTTATAACTCATAAGTGCTGGTATTATGTGATATATATTTTGACTATGGAATCTTTAGTTTTCTGTGAAGGATCCATTTTGTTATGCCAGTGAGACAAGGTTCTGATTATAGTGTTCCCACTTCTGGTTGATGTTTCACTATGGTCTCTCTCATCTTTCTGAAGAGAGTAGACCTCTTCTCATAACTCTTTAAGTGCAGTATTTCCTTTCCTGTTATGTGATGTATATTTTGGTTTTCTCCCTCTCTCTGTCCTTAGATTGTCTTCATTATTTACTGAAAATTGGTCATTCACATACATATTCAATGACATTTCCTATTTTCCTTTTCTAGGAGAGGAATCTGAAACCGACAGCGAGGAGTCAGATGTTAGCGGTTCTGATGGGGATGACACATCTTGGGTTTCTTGGTTCTGCACTTTGCGGGGAAATGAGCTCTTTTGTGAAGTAGATGATTATTATATTCAAGATGATTTTAACCTCTGTGGTTTGAGCAGCCAAGTTCCGTTTTATGATCATGCGCTTGATTTGATACTGGACGTTGAGTCCTCTCATGGTAAATCTTTAAACCTAATTAACATGATTTCTCTTTTTTTTTCTAATTAAATTTGTTGCACAATTAGATATGTGAGGGCATTCTTATCGGGGATAATCTTTTAGACGGATGGGGGAAGTGTTGGTGAACCACTGTTTGTAGATGTTAGGAAAAAATGCCAGAGGAAACTGTGGTCTCCTCAAAAAATTTTTTCACTCCTTTTGGCAGTCTGGAAAGCAGTTTAGGAGAAGACGTGGGAATAAGGATCGTGTAACCCTTGTAATCTAATGGTTACTTGAAAAGAAATAAACATTGGCACTTTTGATGGCAAGAGGTGTGCCATGTTTCAATTTCAACATTTGATAATGAGTTTATTTCATTTTTGGATGCACAAGTCTTTGAGGGAGGTGGCACCCATTTGTGAGGTGGCATCTATTTGTGTCCGTTTGATCTTGGACTTGATGTGTATGTGTCTGGGGGTGTGGGGATTTGATTTTGTTGGATGAGATATATTCTTTTGGGGGAGGTTTTGAGTATTGCTTTGACAGGGCAGGGACTGTTTTTCTTTTGTGCTTTCTATCTCATCCTATGCCATTTGATCGTCAGATGTATACACCATATGCATTGGGACTCCTCCCAATGGCCTGATACCCCCTCTTTTGGGCGCCTTTTAGTAAATGTTTTAATTGCCTAAAAAATGATTTATATAGTGATCACTTGGAATGTGTGAAAAAATTGTAATGTGTAAATTATGACAGCCATAATGTGTAAATTACGGCGGGTGTAATGTGTAGGTGATATGTTTACAGAGGAGCAGAATGAGTTAGTTGAATCAGCTGCAGAGATGCTTTACGGTCTGATCCATGTCCGATACATATTGACAACTAAAGGACTAGCTGCTATGGTGAGCATTTGAACTTTAATCTTAAATTGGTGGATTTATTTTCCTATAGCTATCAACATGGGGCTGTGGTTGATCCTTTACAGCTGGAGAAGTATAAGAATGCGGAGTTTGGTAGATGCCCAAGAGTTTGCTGCTGTGGACAACCCTGCCTACCTGTTGGCCAGTCAGATGTTCCTCGGCAAAGCACTGTAAAAATTTACTGTCCCAAGTGTGAAGATATTTATACTCCTCGATCCCGCTATCAAGATAGTATCCTTGATTTCAAATCTTTAAGACTTAATGCCAACATTTGGCAGTAGCTGAAGATGCACCTGAAATCTTTGTTTTTTTGATTTTTTTCGTGCCCTTAGTTTGTACTCCCTCCTTTCCAAAAAAGAGTCCCATTTACAAAGTTTTCAAACTTTAGATGCATTTTTGTGCCATGGATATACAATGCCCAATGGCACAATAGTGAAATTGTTTTGTTAAACTTCAGAAAAGTATGTCATATTAATAAAAATGGGACACTTCTGTTTTAAAATGGGCCTCCTTTTCATGGGACACGGGGGCATTTTCATAAATGAAGGAATATAGAGAATTAGTTTACAACCATGCATTTTTCCTTTCCCTCGAAGTTTCTTTAACTGTAGCTAGGCATTGATGGAGCGTATTTTGGAACCACGTTTCCTCACCTATTCCTGATGACTTATGGGCACCTCAAGCCACAAAAGACATCACAGAGCTATGTTCCTAGAGTATTTGGTTTCAAGGTCCATAACCCATGATTCTGGAGCCATGAAGCTCCTTTGGGATGGAATTTTTGAGCTGCTGCTCGGAATTTTGGTAATAGAAGCCTGTATTGCTGAAAAGGTAATGCTTTTTCATAATGTACCTATAGTTCAGTGGTCCTTCGTAATACCAAGGTCACAAGCTACAATCATTTTTCATATATGATTAGGAAAATGTTTTAAGAAAGCTATTTGACCTACCTGTTATTTTTATTTTTATTTTCACATTTAGCCTTTTTTTTCTAAGAAAAAATTGAGTATTGATTTTGTTATTGCGCATTAAGGATACCTTATTTCCACTTGCTGAGTAATGTATTACAGTATTAGTATGTTATTCTGATTTTTATTAAGTGAAGGTTATGATTTAGCCCTACTTCAATCATCGGATTGTAATTTGGTTTCAGAGTGTCAATTCCAAGGTTCTTTCACATTCTATAGGTTGCACGAGCTTGTTTTCCTACACGTGTTCATGTTTTTTTCTGTTCCATTCCTCGTTCTTGCCTACATTGTATCACTCTCTGAATACACACCGATGGAAGATTTACTAAATTTGTCGTTATGTTTAGAGACTGATCTTGATTTTGTTGCATATTTATTGTCCATTCCTCCATTTTTTAAATAATGGATTAGATATTTGAATTTTTAATATTGAATGTATTAAACTGTTGGAGGAGATTAGGTAGCAGCTAGGAAGCTCCGGCAAGGATACAACAGTTTTTGAAAAACAAAATACGGTAATATTTTAATAGTGCAATGTTCTATGTAATTTATATTCCCTCTTTCTTGAGAAGTCGTAAGTTTTTTGATAGTTTTTGGCATGAATTCTAAGAGGTTCTAAAATTCATTTACATATTATATTTTATTTTTGATGGATTTTTATATTCTTAATATATTTGTATGCAATAATTTTTATTATACTGTAAACATATTAATATACAATGTATATATAGATTTTTAAGAAGTCTTAAAATTTGTGTCAAAATTGTCAAAAAACGTGTGAGTTCCTTTTCAGAACTGAGGTGGTACATTTTTGGTACTTGTATATTTATTTGTTCCAAAATATAAGAACACTCGTCTTTGTAAATTACAAAGAATTTGGTATGGAGGTAGCGTATCACAAAGTAATCTGAAAAGCTATTATCAGTAATCATATCAGTAGTGTAGGAGAAATTAGCTGTTTTAGATTTAATGTTTTGATTTTTTTTGCTTTTGAAGTTGTGTTAACTTTAGTTCAGGACTCGTTTAAAATTCGAGTTTGGTTCGGCTTTGTTTGATCTAGTTAAAAAAGTTCGTTTAGTTTAAGAATTGAGTTTGAACTCATTAAAATTTTTTATTTAGAGTTTGAGTTTGACTCATTTAGAGTTTGGTCCATTTAAAGTTAGTTTTTTAAAAAATTTGATAAAATATTTAATATTATTTTTGAACAAGCTTGAGTTAGCTCGTTTGAAGTTCAATAAAAAAAAATTCATTTAGCTCAAATGAGCTGGGCTTGAGAAGAAAAACTTGTTTACTTAAATAAAAAAAGCTCGAGATCGACAAACTCGATTCGACTTGTTTCATTTAGCAGGCTTAGATTAGTCATGCTGAATCTTTTTATGTTTCTTGACCGCTGAAACTGATATTTCTAGTTCATGAATGGGAATTTTTCACTTGCTGTATGATCTTGTTGGATGTTCAACCAGGTTAGAAATATTAGTGCTTCCGACCACAATGGAAACATTATGTCTCTCCATCGCTCCAAAAACAAATTAGCATTAAAAGATATATCTTTTAAATATTTATACTCATACTATTATGTGAACATTTGTTTATTTTTTTAATTTTATTTTTCTTTACAATGACAATAGTGGAAAATAAAATGTAAGTTTAGCATTTCAATTCGTTAGACTTGCTCAATCCAACTTATATATAGTGTTAATTAAAAATTTCACTCTTTTTTAAGAAAATATTTTTTTTTTTTTATTAAATATCCATTATTTATAAAATTGGATATAAAAGAAATTAAATAGAAAGAGATAATTGAGTAAAATAATGAGTTGCATTTTAAAAAAAATATTAATTAGTTCAATAAAAAGAGTTTAGTTTGTATGAGAAAAATATAATTAAAATTATTATGAAAGAAAAAGAAGGACAAATTAAATTGGACAAATTAAATAGAAAATAATACATGAGGGAGTATCATAAAACAATAGTAAGCAATTACTTCTTTCGTTTCAAAATAAATAATTTTTATTCCATCTTGCACGTCTTTAAAAAACATTTTTTATTCTTAAAATACCATTTTAATTTTTTTTTAATATTCATTAACGTGATAATAATATGTGGATTTTTACTTTCTCTCTCTTTGACCTCTTTATCTCTCTTTCTTTTTATGCACTTTACATAAAAAAAAATTGTTTGACATTTTCAATGAAACTTGACATAAATAATTAAAGGTAATATTAGAAGAATATGACAAAAACAATGACAAGTAAGAAACTATGACATTTAATTTGGGATAAATTATAGTAAAAATTAGGTTATTTAAATTGGGACAAATGGTAGTATTACACAGGGTTAAAGATGTGATATAACAATTCATTTCAAAATATAAAAATATTATTGACTTGTGAATGTTAATTTTGAGTATATTAAAAATAATTATTAATTTTTAATCTAAAATTAAAAAATATATATTTTTATTTTAATGCCATAAAATATAAGAGTTTCACTAAAAAGTCAAAAAATCAAGAATATTAATCAGTTTAAGTCAAAAATTGTTACAACTTACTCATGTGGGCTTTCATTTATATACATTTTAAACAAATATTCCAATGTAAACCACAAAAGTATAAGAGTAAAATTAGTGTTAGCAATCGATAGTTACATTATTTTGGAATGTATTATAGAGATTCCCTATATTTGGTAACACTAATTTCACTCTTACATCTTATCGTGTGCAACATTTTAAACAAATATTTCAAACCAACCTAGTATTGAATGTTCAAAATACGCCAGACCTGCCTTTGCTACTCTATTCCGAGCTCAAATGACACTCTAGGTTGTATAATAGGAAAGCCAGAAAAACAATCACTATTTCAGATAAAGATACTCATCATCAAGAGATTAGAGAAGCTGTCAAAGGTAAAAATAAAAATCAACATTAGCATGAGATGAACATATATGCAAACGGTTTTAGAAGATGATATAAAGCATTCAACTACCTTAACGACAACATCACAAATGTCTAACAAAATAGAAATTGATATCATCAACTAAATTCCAATCCTCGACAAGTAAACTTGATATCCGAAATTAAAAATGTTAATGAAAAAGAAGCATCTCCAGACAAAACTTTACAAAAAGCATCAAACAAACTCTAACTCTCTGTTTGCTCCCTCAACCTCCTAATTGTGCTCCGGACTGTCACGGCAGCAGCAGTGCTGTTGCATTGGCAAATGGAGACGGAATTAAATTAGTGACTCAAAATTTGCAAAGTCAAAGGTTGAAATGATAATCTCAGAGAGGATAATTACTTTAATGTGTATGCACCGCCTGCTTTGACTTTGCCACAATCCTTGCAGCCCCATATACCTACTGCCTTTCTCTTCACTGCATACTGCATTCGGTAATGTAAATAATTATAACCAGATATATAAGACATAACTAATAACTAAGCATATAAGATATTTCTAGCAACTACAAATCAAATTAACACATATCTTTGGCTGCATGCAGCTTTCTTATGCAAGGGCATAACGTCTCAAACATGATCAAGCTATAGTTAATTATTCTTAAACTCCAATAGAAAACGTAATGCCATACCTTTCCACAGAATTCACAAAAGTATCTGCTGTGCTGAGATACTTCCATCTTTTTGATCTGCTTTCGCAGACTGGCACCATAACGGGTACCTGAAATCAATAGCAAGGAAATTAGAATTTCACCCCATCTACATAATAATTCGAACATGGGGATCTAGTCAAACAATTGTGTTGAAATGCATAACCCACTGTGGTCTTGAATTCAAATTGCCAAACGAAACTGGAGACCAATATTTACTATCCGTAGAGTTTTGGAAAAGGAGTTTATATTTAGTATGGATACAGCTATATCACACTCACCTTTTGAACTATTAGCAGTTTTCTGGAATATATAAGAAATTGAATTTTAAACTCAGTATTTTAGTGGCTCATTTTAAAATACAAAAATGGAAATTAACTCTACATATATCAGCACCTCAAATGTCAAAAATTCTGTATAAGAAAATTGTTCAGTTGGAGAGACACAAAGTATTCAAATATGATACTGTATATGAACTTCAAACCCTTGACTGTACACTAATTAAGACATTCATCCAAGGCCCAACTAAGAAATTAAGATTTTGATTCCATCTAATTTTTAAGTCTGCTGAGAATACTACTAAAGACCTGAACTTTACAAATAGGGACTCAAAATCAAGATCTATTCCTCTCATACTCGGAAGCAAAATTTGAGAACTATGATTTTGCTAGCAATCTATTTAATGAAAAGCAGAAACAAAAAGCCACTTGTCACTTACCATACTTGCCAACAATACCAGCCTTCTTTGTCCTCTTAGTCTGAAAGAAAGAAGCCCATTAGCACTATAGTTAGAAGAAAATTTTGCAATACAAACAAGTATAAGTTACAAGGCGAAATCAGCACAAAGTTAGAAGAGCAAAGAGTTACAATAACTACCAATTAGAAGTAACAACATATAACAAAGTAGTTCATATAGTTTGTATCACAAATTTCACCGCAACATTCCACTCCGAGAACCATAGCTTGCGTATACTGATACACAATGTATCATAATCTACATTTTAACTACTTCAGTAAGCAAATATAAACCCAACCCACAAGCCCTTTTGATTTCAAGATCACTGACAGGTCAAAAGCAAATAATAAGATTTTTCTCTTACAAAAGAGACGTTTGCTTTCTACTGTAAACAATAGACTTTCACGAGCGCCAAAAACGAACAATTAACCCACGAAAACTTTACTCTCTCGTTCCACAAAAAAAAAAGTCTCATATGAAAATTTCATGAATATTAAATACATATTTTCATTCCATGGTTATCACTAAAATATTCCACGGTAATCCCTAATTTTTAGTTTGGTGGAGTGTGTCATTGTACACAATCATCAAAATAGAACTCTTTTTATGGAACAACAATTTGTCATAAATGGGCCTCATTTTATGGAACAGGTGGAGTTAACACCATTAGGTCATTAACTAATCGAAGTACAGAATTACAGAACAATGAATTCGGCTAGCTTGTATATTTCGGGAGAATGTCAATTACGGCAGCACCGAACAGCATCGTATTATGAATTTACAAACACATATACATTTGTAAGCACAAACATTACATTTGTACGCATAAATATACATACATATACAGAGAGAAAGCGTACCATCTTGTTTGGTTTGCGAAAAGACGGCTGCGAAGAGAGAGGCGCGCCTGCTAAACAGAGACTAGTGGAAACCCTAGTCAAGTTCGTTCAACGTTTTATAGCCCAAAAAATAAAAAGAAAAGTTGAACTTCAAAATTGGATTGGGTCGGGTAACCCGTTTATAGTTGGGAACTTGGGACACCCTGACTTATTGCGACTAAGTGATATTATTCATTTTGTTGGAGGAAAAAAAAAATCATTTTCAATCTCTAACTCTCGGAGTTATATATTTGTGAGATTTTAAGTTGAAAAAATTAAAAAAAGTTTAAGAAAAATTTAGCCTATTTTTTTTAGAATTTTTTCTTTTTGCCAAATTGGTCAGATTTGTAAGTAAAGAAAAATGGACTAATTGTAGCTTTCCTTTATTTTATAATTGTCTTTATTAATAAATTATTAAATATTTTAATAATTACATACCTTACAACTTAATTAAAAACCTCACATTCTTTCTTACAATCTAATTTTTTATCTCTTCGTTTATTTTATTGTGTATTATAAATTACGATACAACAAAAAAATATTCTTTTTCAAAATAAATAAATATATAATAGACCTAAACTACAAAGTAAATCTATTAAATAAATTTTAATTTTTTTTTCAATTTATACCAGAGCGAATGTTAAAATTTCAAGAAAATCAAATAATTTCTACATACAACTAAAAACTTTATTTGAGTTTATATATATGTTTTTAAAAAATTAATCATTTTCATTTAAACAATGATATATGTTAGCTTACTTTCGAAGGATGGGGTACTACGAAATTCAGTTTCACATTATAAATGAAATATTTGGATAATTATTTTTTATAATTTTTATTTTTGAAAAAATATACAAGGGTACAATAATAACACTTTACTTTAATACATTTTTTTTTTGTTTTCCTTACCAATTTACACACATAAGATGAGATAGTTACTATATTTTATTCAGTAAACTCACAAACAAAACTGAGGAACATTTATTTCCATAATTTCATTTCTTAAACTTTCTTAAGTTTAAAATTATAAGGATTCTTAACCCAAAAAACTAACAAATAGAGTGTAAGAAAAATAAATGTAATAAAATTTTACCTGAAAATTGAGTAGTGCTTGGAATGAATAATGTTGTTAGTCCTAAAATATTAGTTGAAAATGAAAAAGATGCATGAATGGGAAATAATTGTTTATTCTGTTCGGAGGAGGTGAGTTTCGTCCATTCTATTCATGCCTTTATTTTCAACTTAAATTATAATGTTAGCTAATCATTTCATTACAATTACCACTTAATTTCAATGTAAAAAATTTCATTCAATTTCTTTCCATAAGGAATGAGAATCAAACACAACATTAGTGTTTCAGTTTGTATTTTAATGTTTAAATTTATAAATTTATAAATTTGCAATTTAAAATTTATATTTTTGTATTAAGATGTAATTCTAAATATCGTATTACTATATATGTGTCATACATGATGTTTGATAAAGAAAATAAATATAATTTGAAATTATTTTGAGAGTAGACTATGATCCTATTTGTTAGGCCCTACAGTCAATAAAATAGGTTGGTTTTTTGTTGGGCGGGGGGGGGGGGGGGGGGGGGGGGGG
>JAUMHB010081514.1:0-12070 GCA_032359685.1 Pittosporum tobira | reverse complement strand
TCTTCTAGCCATCTCTGTTGACTTATGTGTCAAGTTGGGAGTCTGCAACTTATTACAGCCTCTCAACTTGAGGGGGGGTGTTAATCCTACTGATGCTGATCAAGTCAAAGATAAAGATATTTCTTAGTTATCATTTATCACGTTACTGTTCTTATCAAGTTGTTACTCTTTTAGGATAATGTTGTAACTTCTACTATAAAATCTGATGTTCTATGTTTCATGAGAACAATAATAATAAAATTACTTTGTGTATTCTTTCCATTTATATCAAAGTTCTATCCAAAATCTAGTAGTTCCATTGTTAACAGGTTACAAAGCTAATTCATTGACTAATCTACCCGTTAATGCCCTAATGGTGAGTACATTACTGGGCCTTACTAAATTGGATTAACATTCTAAATATGTTCATGATTCAATATAACAACTTCCATACAGTCAACCAGACCACATTATGCCACCTACAAAGTCGTACTTATCTCCGTCTTAAAAAGCTTGACCAAAATTTTTGATACGAATTGTAAAACGTTTTGAAAACATATATATATATATATATATATATATATATATATATATATATACATATATATTATATTTTCTATAAGTTTTTATATTTTTAACATATTTGTATATCATATTTTTTAATATAATAAAAATATATTAAATATATAATTTATAAATGTATTTTTAAAGCATCTTAAAATCTGTGTCATAAAGTGTCTAAAATCTTGATCATCCTTTTTAGGATAGAGGGAGTATATGTTTTAGATTAAAAAATTAAGAATAAAGTACATTTTGCACCCCAGATTTTTCGTCCGGGGACAGATAGCACCTCAAACTTTAAAAAGTTTTATTACGCTACCTATACTTTCAAAAAAGTGTTATTTTACACACTTGACCAAATTTTTTAGTCAAAAAGGTGTTATTTTTCACCCTAGACTTTTAGAAACGGGAGTGCTATCTGTCCCAAGGTGAAAAGTTTGAGGTGCAAAATGACATATTTTTAAAAGTATAGGTAGTGAAAATTTTGATCAAGTGTGCAAAATGACACCATTTTGAAAATATAGGTAGTGGAATGAAACTTTTTAAAGTCAAGGGTGCTATATGTCCCACAACAAAAAGTCTGGTGTGCAAAATGTACTGTAGTCAAAAATTAAATAAGTACAAAAAACTTACATTTTTGATTTTCATGTCTTAGGGTAGGTACAAGTTCAGATTGTTCTATTTACTTGATTCAAGTTGACTGAGTCAATGTTTTAAGTTAGATTGGGCTTTTCTGGAATGGCTCCCTAGTCCCAGTTTTGGTCTTCATGTTCATTTTCTTCAATATGTGGCTCCACATTTCCATTCACTTAATTTTCTTCAAATTGAGGCTCCACATTTTCATTCACTATATTTTCTTTAAATTAAGAGCCAACATTGTCACTAATATGACTCTCCTCATCCTGCCTATAGTAGTTTCTCTCAGACTTACTTGGAGGTCTTATCTTACAAGTCTTGTCATTATGTCCTATTATGCCACATATCCCACACTTCACTAACATTTGATACTTCTTTATCAACTTCGCCACATTTTCTCCAATTTTTTGAATCTCAACTAATTCCAGCCTCCTCTTCTTCATTGGCCTACTTGGATGTTTGTTGAATTTTGGGAAATTTATAATTGGTAAAATTTGCAACAGTATATTATTGATTATTATTTATTATTTGTTATTAAAAAATAACTATTTAGATCAAATATCTAACCTTAAGACAATAAATTATCAAATAACTATAATTAAAAACTTTATACCTGACATGTTTGACTCTATCACATTGTTTGACCATTAATTTGACGAATGATATGACCATAAAATTTGAGATAAGCTTCTTTGGAGTGGTATTTGTTAACGTAGTCCTTCAGTTCCTCTTGCATATAAGTCATACAAGCAATTGCATGCAAGCAAAGAATTCTAATTAATTGTCATCTCATGAACCACAAGTATGCTTATTCAAATCAAATGCATATCTCCCCCTTGACACATGTGTCACATCAAATTATTTTTCACCAGCATAAGTCGCAATCATGTCTCCATATCTAATTTTTACTTTCTCAAGAATCTTCTCAATCTTTGGAGTGAACTTTCCCATATGCTGTAACATTTTTACCTTTTTGACTTGTAACCTCTTCATCAAATAATCCCAATCCCTTATCATTTCTAGAATGAAAAGAACAAGTCGGTCCTAGCAAACAAGCTTGTTTTGTTAAAAGACTCACACATATTGTTCAATAAAATGTCACAATTAATATCAAGGTAAAAATGCAATATTGTCCATCTTTCTGGTGGAACTCCCTTTAGCCACAGAAATGTAATCACTTTATTCCTTGATTTTCTCCATTCTAGCTTCAAACTGAACCTCATATGTTTTTGTTGCACAAGCCTCTATCTTGTCTTTCAGTGATATGCCTTTGTATTTTCCATTGAAATTATTGTACAAATACATCACATAATACCTCACATTAGCATATGGCACATTTGCTTCAATTGCAACTTTGAGACCTTTCTGTCTGTCTAAGATGAATGTCCATCTAACGCCCAGCCTAATACCAAGATCATCAATTAAATGATGTATACAAAAAATGTCCAACTGTCTATATTTTTAATCTCCACCAAAGCATATGCAATTGGATACATACAGTTATTTACATCAATTCTAACTGTAGTTAGCAGTTGACCAGGATATACACCCTTATATGACATCCATCAAGGCCAATGAAAGGCCTATAACCCTCTGAAACTCTTTTTTAAACCCCCAAAACATACATACATCCTTTGAAAGACCCTTTCTTGATCTGGTGTTACTTCAATATCCATTATTGAACCTGAGTTTTTCGTCAATAATTCAGCCTTATAATCCCAAACCTTGGCATATTGTTCATTAACAATAACATTATTTGTCCTCGTTGCAATCCTTATTGGCCTATACAAAACATGTTATTTTAAATCCACTTTCAAATATTGATGAACGCTTGCTACATATGCTGACATACGCCAACTGGGATTCATCTTAAGCTTATTCTTATATCTTTTAGCCAAATAAGTTGACGTGATTAAAGGTATCTTACTTGTACTCCTTCCACATATATAGTCCTTATAGTGAGAATTCACTTGCAATGTCCTGTTTTCATTTAATTTTGCATACAAGGTCCATAGACAAGGATTTTCGTAAATATCCCTCACTTTGTTCTTCTCAAATTTTAGGAATTTAATTTTCTTGTCCCACTTTATCTCATGTGTGACGACAACCTCTCTAAATTGTTCAATATTAGAGAAAATCATTCCTACATAAAATTTAGGATTCTAAACTGCTTGGTAGACAAAACATTGTATACTAGTTTTTAATGCCTTTGTAGTCTCTTCTTTGTCATAGGGAACCAAGCTCTTAATCTCATCGAAGTCATTCCAAAAGCTAGTATCCTTATCATCATCATCAAAGCCTAAGCCCCTTGAAATTTTACCAACCCACTTTGATACTTCTTCCTTATTCTGAGTAAACGACAAGTCATTCTCCTCACCATCAGTGTAATTAGAATCTTACAAATTTGACTCTTTTTCAATATTTCTTGAAGGGGAATATCATGAAGATTGTTATTTGCTCCTTCTACATTTTTTGCGTCATGATTCACTATTTCATCCTCAATGTTATCATAGTTCATCACCACTTCTTGATGCTTGATGTACCAATCAATCTTGTTATCATTACTTCTAGCAAACCCCATTATTTGCCTAACATCTTCCTCAGAAAGTATATAAATCAACCCACTATCAAAAGATCTCTTAGGAATCTTACAATAGATAGCAATATTACCTTCATAATCCAAAGCTCTTCTCTAGTGCTATGTTGTCTAGTGATCTCATCAGCATTCCAATTATTGTATATTGTCATGTCCCCACCCACATAAGCAGCCGCATGATGCCATTTAAGTTCTCCACCATGGAACATTGTCATAGTATTACAAAGACTACCAGGAGTTGCAAATAAGATAACAATATGACAAGTATATAATTCATCCTTGTGAATATAGACAACTACATGCAATAATCATAAAATCAACAACAAAGCATATACAACTAAGATTGAACAACTACAACTATCAATATACACAACTACATGCTTATATATAAGATAGGCAAATTTACCCCAAAACTTAGAATACATACCATATTTTGGAGATTTTGCATACCCATCGCAGATAGACATGATTAACTAACAATCAAGCTTTAATTTGATCAGGTACGATGAGCTTGCTTTCCAAATTTACCAATTTCACAACTAAAGATGAGTTTCATAAGGAGAGACAGTTTTGAAGAAGTGAAAATGAGCAAATGCCATTGATTCTTCATTTCATACGTAGATCTATGACATGAAAAGAAGAATTTGTCCTTAAATTACGATAATGCCCCTGATTGTGCAGGGCATGTGCTTGGTTTGAGCAAAATATTTGATTTTTTGATATCAAAAGGTTTAATTTGTACTAATTTATGATATTGATGTTTGATTTATCAGAATTAAAAGTATAAGATTTTAGTTCCAAAAGAGAGTATATTTGGGGGTCAAAACTATAATTAAATATGCTAAAAATGTTATTCTAAATTGTTTCATTTTTTACCAATCAATACTTAAATGCCACGTGGAATTTCAATGTCATGGGTTTTCCAATGTTACAACTTCCATTCACAAAATTTAAAAACATTAAAAGTTCAACCACTTAATTAAAAAAAATAATAATAATAATAAGATAGATGAAGTAAATCTCAAAGTTCAGAATAATAATATTTAACTACACCTCAAATAATCACGAGAATGTATCCATTTTCTACAAAATAACAAGTCCAATATGATAATTTGTTCCATGAAATTAGTTGATATGATAACCTTCCTTTTAAAATTTTGTCGCACAATTTCTTGGATAAGTTTTTATTCAATTCAATTCAATCAAAGAGGTAACTATCTCGTCTTTTTAACATAATTCTAAGAAGTTGCTCATGTGATGATGATGATGATGATAAGCATTAAAGCGTTTCAAATTTTCTTTCCACTAGCTTTTGCGTCTCGAAGTATGTTTCCATGTTTCTTCCACAAAATATGAAGTTGAAATCTTAGACACCCATCTTCTCCTTGGACACTTTCTTCTTCCATTTTGACTTTTACCAGCTTTAAAATACTACTATAGAATTCTAACCAGAGCAAATTATCAATTATTTTTCTTCGATCAAGGTATGATCCTTCCGTAGTCACTAGGGATTAATGCCCACTTCATGAGAATCTGTAAAATATAGTATGATTTTAGATAGGTCTATTGTAGTGATCTTCATGACCCAATGTATATTGAGAATCTAAGACGTTGTTACAAAATAGCATCAGAACAGAAAGTTTACAAGTGCAATGCCAAGAGTTGTGGTCGACTGAAAGGAATAATTGTAACATCTCTTCAAGTGATAACAAGGATTATGACAAACTCATCAATGACGAAGCCTACTTTCACAATAAGTGGGCTAGAATTGTTAAATAATTTCTATTACTGGTAATGTACGAACTTACCAGTTCTTAAAACCTTTTCACAATTGAAATGATTTAGTGATTTACCACATTTGACACGGGGTCAATATGCATCATGACAGGGCTGTCATTTACTGGCCTAGTGGCAACTCGTGTTACCTTTTGAGTTACAGTCTCATTCCAACTTTTTTTGCTATCAATAATTTAATTACATTCCCACTTTATGTAAAGAATCAAAACCGAACTAGTATCCTAGTTTTAGATTTATTTAATGAATTCTTAAATACATTTATTTTATAATTAAAAAAAAAAAACCTATGTGGAAACGATTATTTGATTCGTCTTTACCCATCACCCCCTTAAAAGGTAACCTTTTAGTAGTACCAAAAGAGGAAACACTAGTCCCGGCGATTAGACCAGAGTTGAAAGAACAATGTTACTAGTTTCTCCCTCCTTTGTAAATTATATAACAAACTCGACCAGGTTAAATTACAAAGACAATTGTTCTTATAATTTGGAACAAGAGTAGTACTAAACTTATCTAGTCCTAAACAATCATAATGGTTGGTCATTAAGCATCAAAGCATAATAAAGCCCCACAAATCTTTACGACAAGAAATTGTATTTGGCAGATATAACACAAAAATTAGGGCAAGGAGTTCCTAAGCCTTTTGTAATACCTACCTTGTCAGGAGGACAAAATGGAAAACCACACGGAACAACCTCGTCTTTAAGCCAAGTGATAGCCTGTAATACCTTGTAAGCAAGGATTAGTTAAATGGCACTGTTCTACAATGCTGCAGACAATCACAGTGAGTAAAAATGGCCCTGGAAAATGAAAAACAAACAGCATTTTCTCAGAATCCAAATCTAGTAGCAAATTCAAATAACCCTATTTTGTATTTGGAACATACAAAGGAGAAAAACATGATAAGGCGAGTATCCCAACAAATTTTAAGAAAAAGAAAAAAGGAAAAAAAAAAAAAAAAAAAAAACCAACTATGTAGCTATAAAACTACTGTTTTATGAGATTGTCAGCACCAAATAGGAGCTTTTTAAGCTCGCTCTCCAACACACAGACTGTTTTTTTGTTGTTACTGCCTCGCTTTCTTTGTGCTGCAAGAAGGGCACTTGTATTGCTTGATACTTTCTGCCTTTGCTGGTGTTATTTTCACGCACTTGCCATGGTACCACCTCTCACAGATGTCACACCCAATCCAAAACTCATCGGCACTGTAATTGCCTCCACAGGTCCCACAAAGTGTTTCTCCATGCTCGTCCTCTTCATCCTCCACGTAACCCTCGTCATATACCCTTTGCTGATTGCTTTTTGCCTGTCCATCACTTGTTCTCTGCAAGGCAAAGCATAAGAAATTCATTTTCCATGTTTACCCCTAAGATAGTGTAACATAAGGACATTGTGTCGTTATGTACAAATAGTCGATAAAAAGGAACTCTTTTTTTGACAATCGAACTTCTTTTTATGGAACAGAGAGTAAATCACAACTTTAGTTTACAGTATAATTCACCTTTGTGCTGACCCTGGATTTGCTTCCAGTATCTACAGCGGGCTTGTCCTTAATTGGCTTTTTCTCTGTTACAACTTCAAAGACGGTGGGCAGATCATTTATCAGGCTAAATAGGCGCTTCCTGTCACATGAAATGCATTCTTTTAGATATATGTCTCAAAAAATGAATACTTATAAGTCGGATAATAATATGACAGAATATATTACGAACTCCCGCACTAACCCACAAGAGGGCAAGACTTAAACAGCTTGATCGAGTGGAATTTTTTAATTCGTAGTCCGAAGATTACAAAACAGACACCAAAGCAGATGCATATATCATATGGACACAATATTTAGAAACACCATAGAAAGAAAAATGGAAGGTCTTAACTGATGATGCAGAAAAGAGAGATGCGGTCATTAACTATGTTTACATGAAGTGATTCCTTACTTTAGAGCAATTCTATAAATCAATCAGCAGATGATAAAGCACGGCTAAACAGATTACTTAACTTTAAATGATTAAAAACACCTACAAGGCTACAACTGAAGGAATAAAGGACACAAGCAGAAAGATTGTAGTGAAACCAATGTTACTTGGAACATGGATATGTTTCGTGGAACGAATACAGGAATGCGGTATTCCTTCGGAATTCTCTTATAATCTAAATGTAATAAAGCTAAAGTCCAGAGAAGTTTTTTTGATACATCAATAGTTGATTGTTCTAGAAATAATTCAGCACAGATGTGATGTTTAAATAATTAAAATTAAGTTTCAAGTAATAATTACAGAGACAAACAAAGAAATATTTATTCACCAAATTAAGAGTCTGGAATAGTTGGATATATTAAGAAAGAACCAATTACGGGAATTATTTCTTCCCACTAGGAAATATTCCACAATATATTTTTCATCCACTTAAATCCATGAAGGATTATTTTGAATTTCCCCCCTTTATAACTCAAAGTCTCAGACTATGTTGAACCCCATTTTACTTTGAGTAAAACCATAAAACTATGTGGAAACCTTTTGTTTATTAATAAATATATGTTGAGACCTTAAAAGCCATAAGCTTGAGCTGCTTTAAATGAAGGCCACAAAGCTTCAAGGTCCATGGTAAAAACAGAGGTAAGCACCATACAACCTTCTCTCATCAACCCAACTGTAACAACCAACAAAGGCCACATAAGGTATTGTATGCCTGGCCGCATAATCGTGATATAATTTCTAAAAATCCTGATATTTTCATAGACTCACGAGTTGTTGCAAAGTATATTTAACCATATAAATTGACCTGATATTCTATTACTGATACATGGAAATCAGTACACAAAATGTACAATTTGTTTATTTTTTAATATGCATGTTGTCGAATCCCAGAGTTTAATGTCGCCGGAACCCTAAATTGAAAACAAAGAACACGCCGTTAGCCCAACGACGGTAGCCACGAGGGGAACCCTCCGGCGTGAGAATAAGCATAGGGCCATATGTGAAATAATCATCAACTTTATAGAGTAGTAGTTTAGAGAATAATTGTTACTTCAATACATCGGGACATGAGGATTTTTACAGGATCCCCTAGCTTGAGGCTTAAGCCAGATAATTAACGAGAGTTAGTGTCCCATTAGGTTTTTAAAATCCTTGTCGGATTGTATAAGATTCATGGAATCCATGTAGGAGTATAATGTCTTTGGACATGTACTACAATTAGAGTCCGTTTAAGTTTTCCCTCTTTGTGGGCTTAATTCTCCTAAATTCATTAGAAGAATTATTGAGCCCTAATTTTGACCGGTGTGGCACTCAAGTTATTTTGTCCGGGTCAGGTTAACCAAGCTCGTGCCCCTAATTTTGGGCCGGTCTGCAACACAAGTATATCTTTATACATTTATCTAATAAAATAAGAGATGGGGGGAAAAATCAGAAACAGCCTTCTTACAAAAATTACCCCATGCCAACTCAAGAAGACCTCACATTAGCAATGGGCATTTCTACAACCCCAAACTCTTAGTACTTCTTTAGGTCCAAATGGTCCAAGAAAGGCACAATATTACTGTCGCCCATATGCCATAGCCCAGAGTTTCACCCTTAGTACAATGGCTAACTAAGAAACACACCAAAAGTACAGGAATACAATCTCTCATATGCTTTAACATCGTTTCTTCTTTTATACAAAAGACCGACTAAACAAACAAATCCTCCACTGCCTGCAACATATCTCAATCATGTCCATTTAGAAAGGGGGGAAAACAGAGGGGGCAAGACTTTCTAGTAGATAGACAATGAATGGACCTCACTCTCCATTGATTTCAAACATAAAACACCACCTGCTGTATCTTTAATTTCACGATTTATCACCCTCAAAATTCTCTCCTTTCATAGCCTCTTACACAAGCTACATTTTCTACAGTAAAAGAACTCTAGATATAAGTATTACTTAGGAAGCACAATGAGTCTGACAGAGGACATCTATCACACACGGAAAAAGTTACAAACTGGTTAACTAGAGCATAGAATATAGCTCTCTTAATCAGATCGAATGGGATACCTGAGTGCAGATTTTCAATGGAAGAAATGGACACCAAAGACAATGACAGAATCAAAAATGATAGTGAAAACAGAGACTTGCAAAAATATCGATGTGATCGGACTGTAAATGTTGAGCGGACCGGATGTGTAGAGTCTAAGAAAAGGATGAGAAAAATGCTCATATGTGTGAGTCTGAAGAAGTAGGGAGTAACAAAGCTAAGCAGAAAAATAATATTGTACGATGACCTTGCCGAGGATGACAAGCCAGATACAAAACGTGACACAATCTTCAAAAAATTGAGGGATAAACTAAATGAACAAAGTAGAAATAGTGGGAAAGGACACGAGGATTTGAACCAACATAAACTATAATCATAAGAACACATAACCATTGTACGTTATAAAGTGATGCTTTTTAAATCTCATAACTAATGGAGGACGGGTTCAGCGTGAGAAGTTGGTGGACCAATTTAAGAGGCTTTGAAAGCCCATACGCCCCATACCAAAAAAGTCCAGCAAATATATGTTTCGAGAGTCTGTCTTTATTTATTTGTCATTAATGTTATTTGGATATGTAATTTTAGTAGTTACCTTTTAGAGTCATACTTAAAGTAGGGAACAAGTAATATTTTATTATTTATAAGTCGCAACCCTCTCATTCAAGACGGATAATTATTCAGATTTACTGTGAATTTATGTTGGCGTTAGTGAACCAGTGTTTTGATGACCAAATTCTGGTGATGACTTAAGAGTTCCGATGGCAATCGATGATGGTGCGCTTCAATAGGCGGTGGCTTTGGTTCCGGATCTGATAATGTGTGTACTCACTGAGTTGGGGATGAGATGCGGTTGTGGCTCAGGGTCGACCCAATAGGTTTACGTAGTCGGTTGACTGATAGTTCTTTAATATGGGTTAAGGGACTGTTTGGGTAAATAAACATGGCTGATGGGTTGCTGTTTCCTGGTACGTTGGCAATGGAGACGAAGGTGGCAGCTGATTTGGTTGTGGTAAGTGATTATGGGACAGAAACAGGTTGGAACTAGGTCTCTGGTTCCAAAATGATGACGATGGGATTAGGGTTGGGATTTGGGAATGCATAAGAGAAACGACTAGAAAGATAACTCACAGTAAATATTACAGATCAAAATTCTCAATAATTCTCCAGGATTACAACTTTATAAAGAATAAAACCCTACCTGTCTCTACTCCAAAAAGTAAGTACTAAAATTACATATCCAAATAATATTAATGAAAATCAAATAAAATAAGATACCAGAAACTTGCTGGACTTCAAACATGACAAATTGTCTATTAAATACGAACTCTTTTTAATCATTCTATACCAGTACGAAGTTTGTCTACCATATTAAAAGAAACAAAAAATCCTCAACAAAATGTACATACCAGAAACAGAAGATGGAAGACATACAATCAATATGATACTAAATATTAAACATTTAAGAAAGAAATAGAGTATTAAGCATACCTCTCGTTTCGATTAAGGCGAGCACCAAAATAGTAAGCAACAGAAAGCAACCACGAATCAGTATGCACAGCCACCAAAGACAGCCAATCTCTCCGTTGCATCCCATCCCTAGCAAAATTGATCCCCAACGCTGGTTCTGGAAGCTCCGGTGGCACTTCCTCTGCCGGCAACGTCACTTCCCATGACTCGTTCGGATGCCCGTACAAACACAAATTCTCCTTTTCTACACAAACATAATAAATCAAACTTTCAATTAGACAAACTGCAATTAATCTATGCATTGAGAAGAAACAAATAAAAAACACAAACTCTCCTTTTTTACCCACAAAAATAAATAAATAAATAAAATAACTCCCTTTGTCAGAGATACATTGAATCAATTTGTGAAATCCTAAAGTTCAAAATCAGTACGATTTTAACTGCTTTTATTACAAACAATTATGAGTATTGCAAGTTTGTTTACTAACTAAAAGGTACTACTAATTACTCCTTCCATCTCAAAATAAATAACTAGTTTTAACCCTTTTTTGGTCAAATTTAAAAGTTTTGAAATTAAAAAGACTGAAGTCCAATTTGCACCCCAATGTTTACCAAAAATGAGCTTTGCACCCCAAACTTCTAAAATTCAAAAAATCATACCAAACTTTCAGTTAGGCAACTAAATGCACCCTCCGTTAACTTCTCCGTCTAATTCCTTAACAGAGCTCATTAAAATGAGGGCAAAACTGGAAAGCCACGTAGTTCCCCGCCCAAACAGCAAGTCCCTAATTCTACTCCGGTGGCGAGACCCGCATCGTCTCGGTGGACCGTCGCACCACCATCGCCACCCTCTCCGCCTTCACCGCCCACCTCTCCTGGACACTCTACAACAACCGCCCCTTCACTCTAAAGTACCAGCTCCCGAACGAAGACATCGACTCTCTCATCTCTGTCACCACCGATGAAGACCTCCAGAACTTTTTAGAGGAGCACGACCGCATCGCAAGCTCCCCTACACTCTCCCGCAT
>JAUMHB010081503.1:0-12070 GCA_032359685.1 Pittosporum tobira | reverse complement strand
TTATTTTTTAAATTTGGAGTGATTCATTCTTATTTATCAAAACTCATATTTTGTCAATGTAGCAAGTACTCAATAAGGAAAATATATTGTAATTTTTATTTTTAATAAAGTAAAATCACTATTTTTTGTTTGTTAATTACTTAATTTTCCAGGGTTTTGACCAAATTCAAATAGGATCAAGAAGGAAGAAAATATTTCAAAAATTATTCATAACTTACTGCGTCAATTGAATGTCCCGAAAATATTACAAATATGAAAAATCAGAAAAAATAATGTAAAGTTTGCTTTATCGTCATTATTTTGTATCTTATACTATTACAAAATTACGAACAAAATTAATTCACTCAACTTCCGTTATAAAATTATTATATATACTTGACTTGCAAAAGAAAAAAAGAAAAAAATGCTTTGTGAACACAACAGAATAAAATATTTCAAAATTTTATTTTAGTTTACAAAAAAAAGAGAGATATGTCACCTCAATACTTAATTTAAATTTATATAATTAAGATTGAAATTACAAAATTAAAAGTCCATGTTTAACACATGTTATTAACCTAATAAACTTAAAATGAAATAAACGGGAGTGTAAAATCAAAAAACAAGAAGACGATTTCAAATATCCATTAAACAACTAAATTTTTATCTACCTGATTCACGTTGTTCCGCATGTTGGGATAACAGTTCAGCTTCAAACGTTCTCTACACGTGTGCCCATTGCCCCTCGGTTTTCCATTATCAGTATATTTGATCAAAGGACCCCCTGGACACAAGGGTTGGTGCTACCAATTTTGCACGTGTGTTATTTGTGGGAAGTTAGGGAATTCATTGAGAACAATGTGGACTGGAATTCCAGCTCCATTATCAACGAACAGGAACGCTAACTTCTTCTTTTTACACCCTAACTTGCATGAAAATATTCTCCTAATTGGAAGAAGTTGTTGGAAACTTGCATTTTTATTAAATATTTTAAATATTTTTAGCATATTTACATGTTATATTTTCTATTTTATTAAAATTATATTAAATACATAATATACAAATGTACTTTTAGAACATTTTAAAATTTGCGATAAAAACTATAATATCAAAAAAATTTTGATTTTCTTTTTGGAACAGAGATAGTATTTAGTATTTACATCTTCATGGGTTTTATGTGGCTCTATGCAATGCTACTCTCTTGTACGGTTGTGATGCATGAATTTTGTAACTTATAAAATTATAACTAAAAGCATAAATTAATAGATATATTAAAAAGAAAAGAATTAAATAAAAATTAAATATTTAAATACATTTTTCACACAAATTTTTGTCACACAATTGCAAAAATCTATTGTAAAATTTTTGGAACAGATGGGAGACATGGAGTATTATCTTTTTACCTAGTATACCATACTTATTATACAGTAAAAAATTAGGATCATAGCAAGAAATATGATGATATGATTTACAATGTCCAGATTTGAATAGGACGACAAAACATAACCGATGATATTGTCATTTTGGGTTGTGGATCCAGTTATTGGGCTTTTGAAGAAGACATTTGTGATTGTGCTTTTCAAGAATTTGGAGGATCAGTTGCCCTTTTCAAGTGGGATTGTCGTCATGTACAAGCAGGCCTTCCTCTTGACATTGGGTGTCGGGAGCAAGAAGGAGAAAAGGAGATATGCAGAAAACACTTGAGAGTTTGCCTTCAAAGCATAATATATATATATATCATGGGCTGCCGCTAGTTTTGAGAGAAGTCGACAGTGAAACAACCCCGGAAGTTAAATCCGGTGGGGGCATTATTGTCTTGCATCCATTCGTTGACAGCCTTGTTCTGCTTACTGCCAACAAGAACATCACATGACAGAAACGCAAAATGCCATGCCATTCTATTCTGGTAGAGAATATATTCAAGCAAACAGTGGTATGAATGTCACCTCACAACCCATGGATAATAAAGATAATAACCTTCTGCCTAAACATGAAATGCAAAGACGGAAACAAAGGAGGAAACTTTGTATAGGAGGAAGAATAGAAAAACAAATATGCTAAACATTCTGACTTCTGAATTAATCAGAGAGATACATGCAACAAAATACCCTCAGATTTCACGATATTTACTGCGTGCCATTGTGAGAGGGTCAGAGGTTCTGAGTTGGAGGATATAGCAAAATCCATAGAAATAAAGGAAAACACTTTATATATGAGGAACTATTATCATCTGTCTAAGTTGCCAAAGCAGGAAATAAAATCGTCTAATGGTAGTCCCAAAACTGCCATGTGTTTTTCCTATTTATCCAGGGAGACAATCAAAGAGCCGATTTTCAGTTTATTCAACTTCTTATCATGTCTCATATTCATCTGTTTACAACTCGAATCTTAGAATAAGATACATCTCTCATTGTAGTTGAATTCAGTCAGCAAAAACTCATGCCTATTCTATTGATCCTCTTGGAATTTCTCCTTTGCCATTCCCAGGAGAAATAACCGCGAGAATAACAAAACCACCAAGAGCGATAATCAAGACACCCAAAGAATTCACTAACAATGCCTCAGTAGAGTAGCGTGATATAACCTGATTGGTTTGAAGAAATGTAAGTTTCTCTAATATTCCAGTTGCACAAGTAGCAACTGCAAGGGCATAGATGTAAATCCCAAAGAATACATGCCATGACAGAAGGGTAACCCTGCTGTTTCTTGAACCACCTGGGTACCAAAAGGTTGCAAATCCAGCTGCCCACTGTACAAATGAAAATAAGTTTAAATGATAGTACATATTTAGAAACTCTCAAACTCCAGGGGGAAAAAAAAAGGAAAAAAACAATATGCAGGAAAGAAAAAATATGAAAAAGGTGCGAATTTAAGAAAAAGACCTGGATGCTAAATAAGAACAGGCAAGCTAGGCCCAACCATGAGTGCAGGCTGTAGAAATTGTCAATGCCCTTATCATTGTGAAACTTTAGAGCAGCCCATACACCGACCATGCTCAAAAAGTAAGCCAGGAATTGTAATGTAAGATGAACTAGTTTTTTGAAGCTTTTTGTTCCTGAAACCGTCTTGTATGCTAGCATAGCTGCATTAAGTAAGGAAGTAAAGATTATATATGCAATTCTAACCAATAGCAATAGAGAATATTACTAGGTAACGCCCTTAACTCTTTTGATTAGCATAAAGTTGTACTCAAAACACGTTGTCACTTGAAATAATTGCAACTAAGAGTGAGTCAAGCAATTAACATGTATAGGTGGTGCTCTAGAATAGGCAAAATCCATCAAATGGCAAAAATGGTTGTCATTACCGAACTTTCATCTCAATGACAGTCGGTCGATAGAATTGCCTATAAGATAAAGAGCCATCTTAAAGAGCTACTGTCAATCAAGTAACATGTGACCAAACTTATTGTAAAATTTTATCAGCATGACTGTCATTAGCAATTGGAATGGTGATCTAGATTATAAGCTACGGGGATGTAGGAGTTCAAGTGCTCAACCAAGCCACTGAAACCATCATACAATATACGTAATGGACATTATGAAACCACCTTTAACACCGTCTTTGTGTTTCCATGTTGGCTCACTTTACATTTCAACGCCAATCTACTAATGAAACATTCGAAGCTTTATTCTATAGCCCTTTTGAAAGCCTGCATAATTAGATTATTCTCAAGGAAAACAGTGTAGCTTACCATGTTTATTCAAAAACAAACTATGCTACTTATAAACAAAATATGAATTTGATACTACATGAAGTATGTATGTGTGCATGCGTTACTGATTCCATTTTGATGTCTTCAACACAGAACCAACTACAGAGAGCCTTTTTGGTTCTTAAACATTGGTGTAGAACTTAGGCATTTACAGGTGACTGAAAATTTTAAAACATAGTACCGAACCTTCACCATTTAACAGTAGGAGGCTAATCACCATTAAAACAGGATGGAGCTGCAAAAACATCAACAATTAAATTAGTAGTGCGAAATAAGAGGAGTCAGCTTAATTATGTGAAGGAAATCCGTTCCATCTGCAGAACCAATCAAAAGACACAAAAATGCCAATCTCAAGCTTAATCATCAGATGCTAAACAGCAAGAACATTGCCTAACAGAATGATAGACTACAGAGGTTTAAAATACCAATTTCGAATGCAGATATAAAGCATATACAACCGAAATTGAAGCACAAAGAACTGATATTTTTATGGAAGAGGGACAAGTAAATAAACATAAAAGAGCTTTACATTAAAGATTAGATCTTTATTATCGGAGACGACAGCCACTCCACCTCTGTAATGCAAAGTCCATGTCAGAAGCAGAACCGTCACTGTTATTCCGATTAGCCTTACCACCAATATGATCGGAAATCTCACCACCGGCACCGCCATCATCAATTCTGTCGGAGATCTTAAAACTAAAATTGCGTTACGGTGATATGCAATTCATAAATTCAGGGTTTTATACAATGGTGTGATCTAAACTTCAACGAGTTATGTAAGCAGGAAAAACTCCAGGTTGACTTTTCCGGGTTTTATTTCATAAAATGTGAATTTTTTAATTTCAAATGTGGAATTGAGGAATTCCAGCCTCCCTTTTTTCTTTTTCTTTTTTTGACATTGTGCATGTGAGTTCGAGAGAAGGTTGTTGGAGATTTCAAAACTTATTCTTTGAATATTTGTTTTACAAAAAGAATTTTATTTATTAAATTTGTGAATTAATAAACAAACTTTTATTCTGTTTTTATATTTTAAATAATAAATATTTAATTTAATAATAATTGTATGACTATATGTTTCCTTTCTTAAATTTGTGAATTGAGTTTTTTACCTCTCGAAGTAAAACATGTTTAACTAATAATAACTATGGTATATGATAATGTGATTGTTTATCAAAGTTTACTCATCAATCTTATTAAAATTATAATAATTTAACTTTTTACAAATATTAATAAATATATTTGATTATTAATAAATTATTTAAATTATTTTTAATAATATCAGTATAATTTTAGACAGTGAAATAACAATTAAAGTTGTGAGTCATTGATATTATAATTTTAATTATTAAAATAATGATTGAAGTAGTCGGTCATTATATTGAAATAGTAAATAAAGTAATGAATTATAATTTTAGAATAATAAATAAAGTTGTAAATCATATTTGATAAAATAAAAATAATTTAAACAATTTATATTATTAAATTTTTCAAAACATAAATGTTATAATTATATTGAGATGTCCAAAAAAAATATTATAATTTTAATAAGAATGAGAGTATTATCGTCTAAGGAGAAACTCGATTCGTGGTTCTTTTCTCTTTGATAATTGACTCTTTAGTGTAGAGTGCATATCAATCTCAAATATTCCCTCATAAACAACATAAAACTACTAGAATAGCGATTAATTTTTTTTTTTCTTTTTTTCTAAAAATAGAATGGTCTGCAAATATTTTTATTCAATGATCGTCAAGATTCTTCTGTCTTGAGGCTTCATTTCAAAAATGGCAAGTGCACAACCATCAGGAATGGTACAAACTTATTGCTAATTCGATAAAGCCAAACAACTACATGGCATTGAAGTTCAACCTACAGACTAGAATCAAAAGACCAAGCGCACCAGGCGAAGTTATGCCCCTCAATAACAACCAAGATTACCGTACCAAAAAAGTGAAAAACCAAGTGCAACTAGGTGGCATGGTGCCCTGAACCGCCCCCGTCATTGTAGCCATAGCTCCTTCGATTCTGAGCACCACCACCATGTCCACCACGTGACTGTCCAGTGTGGACAAATCCACGACCATTACCATAGCCACCACGATCACTTCCATGACCCCCACGATCAAATCCTGGACCACCATGACACCCGCGATCAAATCCATGGCCATCATGATCAAATGCACGAACCACACGAACACCACCACGATCAGATCTACGGCCACCGTAACCACCTCTATGCCGTGCAGAATAACCAAATCTCTGCAAATATTATCATAGATAAACCATCATAAGATTTTATAATTGATCTTTACTGACAAAACTTGCAATGATGGAACAAAAAAACATTAGTATTATTGCTTTCCTTTCCTCGAAGTTGTGAAACAAGAGGAATGTCAGAAGGAAAGCCATCCCTTGGTCTGCTGTTACTCCCTCCATTCCACAAAAAGAGTCCCATTTGTTAATTATTTTATTCCACAAAAAGAGTTTCGTTTTAATAGATAGAAGCATAAAATGACACATGGTGCTCAAGTTTATCATGACAATTACATTATCTTGCCAACGCCACTAAACAACATTCATTATTGTCGGATAAACTTGAGATAAAAACATATCCTTACGGTTCGGGAAGTTTCTAGGTGGGGCTCCTTTTGTGAAGCGGAGGGAGTTAAATCAGAATACGCATTATTCCGTGCAAAAACTAAGGATATGAACTAGTCACAAAAATAAAGCAAAAGGTTAGATAGGACAATACAGAGGTTGCAGCAGGAAATCTGGAACTTTACCTTGTTATCTAGTTTCACTTGTTCAGAGAAGTTGGTCCTCCCATTACGTGCTCCACCAGAAGCATTGTAAGAGAGTGAATCAAAAAAGTCATCCTTCATGTAAACAGGCTGTCAAATAATAATCAAATTAGTCAAAACCATACGAAGAGAAAAGAGCATGCATCTTTTTATGTCACAAATAAATATGTAGATAGTAAAAGCAAATTTGATGATATTTCAGGAAGTGAAAAGATAACAACATAAATGGATGAACCTCGAAAATGAAAAATTGCACAAGTTTAATAAATTTGACATGAGCAGTCACTAATCCTTTGTCAACTTGTTTTTAGAATACCTTTGACTCAAAATTTGATGTTCCAGCATTATCTTCGTCCTGAGAATATCCATCCTCTTGAGCTGTATTGGTTTTGCCAAGATGACCCCAAACTTCTTCCTTGTTGAACTTTCCATTCATGGCATCAAAATCAAAATCCTCCGTGAATCTATTGACATTCTGTGATGCCTGCAAGGTAAATTAACAGCATTGTCACAAACTAGTCAACTTGTGAGACAATTAAAAGTCAATGCATCACGTACCCAGTGCCCTCTGGCTCTTCCAAGTCCTCTATTATTGTGAAGAGTGTGTGAAGGATCTCCACGTACCTAGAAGTAATGAAAGTAAAATGAACAGGTTATACAGATCCCTTTTAAGTCCAGCCTACTGTAATAATGAACTCTAAAGTCTAGCATGGATACAGCATAAACGGATATGCTGCAAATTTCTCTCGGTCCACATATTACCCAGGAAATCGGCTTCAGGTTGATTGAAGCAGAGAAGACTTCTTGTTGTATGTATACGGCATGAAGATGGATTTGAAAGTGGGGATAATATTTACTAAGATTAATGCAACTCAACTACGTCAAATCTCATCCATTTGGATCAGCAGATCAGCAATGTGTAAATTTCTCAGATATTATAAGAGATAAGAGTTTAGAAACAAAATACATATAGATTTACTGTATTGTTTACCATAATGTTACATCTTTTAAGCATATTTGACAAGTTAACAGTCCCTTCAGGACACAAGCAGTTGTTAGCTAACTTTTGGTATTTAGTTAGATATATCCCATGCGACTCCTAGTATTTATTGTTTGTTGTGATTTGGTCAAGTAAAAAGTGTAAGCAATCCGAATAGGCTATTCCTATTTGATCTTATTTTCTGCAAAGTCGAATGGCTCACTTGCTATAGGATTATATTTTCAATAGACTGGAAACGTAAAGGACATAGGCCAGTTGAAATAAACTGCCCAAAAGTTATTAAAACAGTATTTAAAGAGCAATTTCTCGGATTCCTACATTATCAGATCAGAACTTTCACACATGAAAAAGTAATACATTATAGCAATATATCTTGTAATCCAATGGAGTAGGTAGAGGCAATAATGGTACCTGAGCATCAGGCAATGTTGGTAGGGGCAATAATGGTGCCTGAGCATCAGGCAATGTCGGTAAGGGCTTTTCAGTTGATGATACCTGAACCACCTCAACATCCTTCTGAACTGATTGTGAAGGCTGGGATGAAGATACTACGGTTGGCCCAGGCTGCAACAATTGGTTTGGTTTTACAAAAGACGGTGATAAGCCCATGTTGCTGAAAGAACCTGATGTACCAACAATATGATGTTGGGATTCCAAGACACTATTATATGACATTGTTGCTGAGTCAGCAGTTTTAGGCTGGGCAACCCCAGCTGCAGCAAATGCATTCTTATCCAAAACCGTAGTCGGTGTAGTTACCAATGGAAAACTAGTATTAAGGATGCCAGTGCTAAAAGATGGCAGTAAAGGAGGGGGGGTATGTAGTAATGGTGAAGCAGGAAAGTTGAAAGCCCTGCTTGGTAGAGATGCACTAATGGCAGGATATTGTGGTGTTTGTTGGACGGACGGGGGCATCAACAATCCAGTTGGCGATTGGACCAAAGATTGCTGTTGGGCATGAAGCCCATCTGAGGCCCCATAAAATCCTTGTGAATATATTGGCATAGGCAACCTACTGCCTTTTGTGGCTGAAGAAGGATTCAATGAACCACATGACCCTGAAGGGGTCACACTGGGTTGATATAAGGGAACACTGCTCTGCTGTGTCAACTTAGGATCTTGTTGAAATCCAGTATCAGCTAAAGGCAAACTTGTAGATGTTGCTGCTTCTTGTGGATAGTGAGTCTGCAGACATAATATGTAACTGTTAGTAAAGTTTAATACATAATGATAATGCAACACCAAACATTAAATTTGTAAAAGCAATTGAGAATGGCAGATTATTAAGTATCTTAATGGATTAGTAAAATGACTCAAATTGATTCACAATCTCGTCAGACTACATATATTGCAAATTTTAGGGAAAACCTTTCTTAAGACTACATAAATTGCTTCAAAATGTAAGTGGCAATTTATGCCCAATAACCACCGAAGACTTTGGCCAGATGGTAGCACCACCCCTTTGCATAGCAAAAGGTGTGGGATCGAGCCTCGCATCAGTAGACGGAATAATAAAAAGGGTCTCTTGTGGTGAGATGGGGGGACTTAGAAAGTGAATGTAATACCTGAATGATAGCAGGATCATTGTAAATATCTGCGGTAGTCTCAACAGGTGGTGAGGATTTGACCTGTAAATCCTGCAAGAAAATGCAAAGGTATGTTTGAGTGAATAAATCATAAAACGAAAATAAGTATATGAACTTTGAAAGTATTATCTGGGTGCAAGTGTGCAGATTTGCTACTACTTCAGGGAGGGGAATAATCAGAATTTACAGCATAGCAACATTCCAAAACTAGCTTATTCCCAATAGTGGAACCCTGTTTTGGTCTAATAATACCAGCAAATTCTTAGCACTATAAATAATGTAATATGAAAATGGCAACTGATGAGATATACTTCAGCAATTACTAACCCAAAAAGAAGGGAAGATCCTTCAGCAACTACCAAACCAAGCATCATATTTACCAAAGCTAATAAGCACAGATAAATCAGGCCTAACAAAAGTTTTGTAACTATTCATGTTTTACTAAGTTATCTTGCATTCTGAAGTGCCACAACACTGTCTTCAACAAGAGAGTGGGGTAAAGAGGGAGGGTTGAATATTTTATCTTCTTTAGGTGTTCAACTATTCAGTTTAACAGCCACTTGTAACATATTTCTCAAGCATTGTTACTGTAGCACCCTGAATAACAAACAATAATTTTGTAAAACTGGAATTTTCTCTACCAATATATATATTATTTTGGTGTTAAGTTTGATCCCAAGTATGGGATGGATCCAGCTATCAAGAAATCTAAAAAGCTCAAAATTCAGGTAAATATTTAATAGTACCTTTATGTCACTTCCACGAAACATAATGTAATCATAAACTTTATCGCTTGGAGGGACTTGTGCGCCATCCTTTTTACGACCCTCAGTTCCAAATGATCTAACTGTGAGAACAAATGAAAAATTTATCTAACTCATTGACACAACTGAACAATAAATAATAAATGATAATAAAACACTAAAATTAAGTCCAGTGCCTTTTTCCTCCAATTTTCTGATAAGTGACATATTTTTCTTCCTTAGGCGTGTCAAGCTGTTGCAAGAACAAGTGTGTACTCTGTATTGTCTTCTTTTGATGAAAGTTACAATTAAAAAGTCACGTGTGAGTAAACATTACAAAGTAGTTTTTCACTAATCACATGCAAAGGTTTCAAGCAATATCTCTAGTATATGCAATCGTCATCTGACTCGGTTCTATAAAAGGTTCAATAGTTGTCAGTAAATTTTTTATCAAAAACAACGCGACAATGTCTTTTTAAGCTTATCCTCAACTCCTTTTCTTTTCAGTGATGGCTGTTATACAGTTCCCTTCCATCAAGGAGGGACAAGATATCCCTCGCTCACAATCATCTCATTCATTCCATGCTATTCATACTTTCTCCTATAACTACGACAAACCATAGTGGCTTGCTCCCTTTGTCGCGCACTTGCGCCTCTACAATTCTCATCCAAAAAAGTTACTCTTTCATGCTATGTCATATCTGCTTTTGGGGAAAAGAAATCATCAAGTTATAATTTTCATTTTCTTACTCCTTTCATTTAATTGTAACAAACAAACAAAAATGTTTATGTTGAGTAGTATTTTAGCTCAATCACACCATTTTACACATTTAAAGCCACCATATAAAACATATTGTGATCAGCGACGATAACATAAATATGCTACCTCACGTTGATTGAGCATACATGCCTTCTCGGAAAAATAATGAACCACCGATAAAGTGAACAACCCCTGCAGTATTATATACTCCCCCCATTCCACAGAACCATACCATTCCTTGTTCCGTAAAACGAGTTCCCTTTTGATTGATGGCGACAGTATAAAAATAATACTACGTTCTTAAATCTATCATGGCAATTATATATCATGCCATAATTACAAAAATAAAAATTCGTTACATTAGGTATAAAAAGGGAATGAAAATACATCTTTAAGATTGCGAATATCTGAAACGAGACTCTTTTTGTAAAACATAGTCGGTAGCAAGTACAAAGACGATGTCTCCCTATCGCCATGTGTATAATTTTGTATATATACAATTAATATTTGGCAATGCAGGTTGAATTGAAGCAGACTTAAAATAACAAAATCCGATATCAATTTAACCAAAACCCCAAACAGAACCTTACATGCATGCCAAATATAACCTAGATATCCCGAAAAATCGAAATCTCCACACCAAAAGTGAGAAATTAAGAGTTAGGTTACCCATTCGTAGGCCGAAGCTTGATTCGGTAGTGTTAAGATTGAAGAGAATGCCTTCATATCGAATTTCGGACTTGGAAATTACGCTGATGAGACTTCCGATATACGAATCCGCCTCGGAACTCGATCTTGAGGCTTCGGCAGCCATTGTTCTTGCTCTTCTTGTGATTCTTGTTGGGTATAAGTAACGTCACCGTGCGAGTGTGAGCACGATCGTAAATTCAAATTCTACTAGTGAGAATGAGAAAATGCGTGAAAGGACGAAGAGAGCGAGACCTTTTATAGTGAAACCCCTCCTTCGTCTATTAAGAGACTTTTATAACTTGAATTTTTTGTAGTCTAGTCCTCGAAACCGACCACGGTCCTCGTTTAATTCTGCAACTACGTCAATAACCCTGTCTCACACAAATTTTTTATTTTTTATTTTATAATTTTAATTTTAATTATATAAATTTAAATTAAACATTAAAGTGACATATTTTTTTTTGTGAATTAACATAAATTTTTAAAATATTTTATTCTATTGGGTTTACAAATTTTTTTTTTTTTTTGCGAGTCAGATATATATAATAATTTTATAACGAAAATTGAGTGACAATATAAGATATAAAAGAATGACGATAGAACAAACTTTATATTGTTTTTCCTAGTTTTCCATATTTGTGATTTTTCATAGATTTTATTCAAAATAAAAATTGCAAGATATTTCCATTCTTAAATACTTGCTACATTGACAAAATCAGAGTTTTGATAAATAAGTTTGAATCACTCCAAATTTAAAATAATAATAATAATAATAATAATAATAATAATAATAAT
>JAUMHB010081492.1:0-12071 GCA_032359685.1 Pittosporum tobira | reverse complement strand
AACGTTGACATTCTTTTTGTCGGAAACCAAATTTTATTTAGTACATCAAAATATTAAAAATACAGGGTTCTTACAATTAGGATAACAAAAACCATCAAGCAATTACTTGCTTCACTAATTCATCCATTCCAGAGATAAATATGCAGTTTGGACGGTACGACACTGCAAAGGCCATATGGGATCTCTTAGTAAATCTGTACACCACTGCCGATCTCTTTCATCAATATCAGATGATGAGCTCAATATCCGAACAAAAACAAAGACCCAACCAATCTATCACTGAATTCCTTTCACTAATAAACTCACTCTGGGATTAGTTGGCACTGTCTGAGCCAAAATGAGAGTGTTCCAAAGATGTTGCACATTACAATGCATACAAAGAGAAACAGCACCTCATACAATTTCTTATGACTCTTGATCAGAAGTTTGAACCAATTCGAGCTTCTCTTTTGCATCACATTCCATTATCATCCATTAATGGTGTAGTTTCTGAGCTTATCTCTGAAGAAACCCGCCGTCGTGTTCTCAAGCCCAGCTCCACTCATGTCGTGACATCAACAGAATTTGTCTTGGCCACTCATTCACAGGCATCTCCTTCTCAGTCATTAGAGATCGCTCGACCATTCTCAAACCGAGGGTAAATTAATACACCCATATCAAATAATTCCTAACGACCAAATAATTTCCAACAAAATATAACTTTCTTCAGCAACTGTTCTTCATACCGACAGTCAGAGTGCCATGAAAATTACTCACAATGATATTTTTCACAAGAGGACTAAGCATATTAAGACTGATTGTACAAGAGGACTAAGCATATTAAGACTGATTGTCATTTTATTAGTTAGCACATTTCTCGTGGAACAGTTCATCTTCAATTGTCTCCACACTTGTACAAACAACTGACATTTTCACTAAAGCTCATCCGCCAACTCATTTTCGTCATCTATTTTCCAAACTCAAGTTGTTGTAGACTCAACCATCTTGAGTTGGAGGGGGGATGTTAAATAAATTATTATTATCATTAGGTTTCCTATGTGGTTTAGTATTAGGTTTCCTATGTGGTTTCATATTAGGTTTTCTTTGAACTATATATACCCATCTTGTATGTCATTATTCAATCAATTCAATAAAGCATATTTTGTTTGTGAAATATTATAACCAGATGAGTCGGAAGACACTTCAAGACCCAAAAAATAGCTTAACGGACCTAGATATTTCATTTCAAAATGTTTATTGAGAAATACCTTAAGATTTAGTATCCCGACAATATCATTTCCAGTAATAATCATGTCATCAACATACAGTAGTAAGAGAACAATCTCTTTATTTGTACGACGAATGAAGAGAGCATGGTCATAAGGACTAGATGAGAAATCTTGTTGACTTAAGACAACACTGAACTTTGCAAACAAGCTCGTGGAGCTTGTTTAAGTACATAAATAGATTTATTGAGCCAACACACCTGATGCAGAGATTGAGAGTATCCTGGCGGAGGTTTCATGTAGACTTGCTCCTGTAAATCACCATTAAGAAAATCATTTTTAACATTCATTTGTCATAGATCCCAACGACGAGTTGCGGTAACAGCAAGTAAACTACGAACATATATAAGTTGAGCAACAGAAACAAATGTCTCCTCATAATCAATATCGTGTTCTTGAGTGAAACCTCTTACCACAAGACGTGTTTTATATCTTTCCACTGTACCATTCGATTTAGTCTTGAATTTATAGACTCATCGACAACCAATAGGTATCTTCCCTGCAGGTAAATCAACCATGTCTCAAGTACGCATTTTATCTAATACTTGTAATTCTTCAGTCATTGCTTACTGCCATAAAGGATCAGTACTAGTTTCTTAGTATGTTTGAGGTTCATTTAAAGGTTGAATGGGACAAGAAACATGATAGTCATTAAGATGAAGGAGATGTTATCTTACCCGAGTTGAATGACGAATGGGCTCAATGATTGGTGGTGATGCATAATCATCATTGGAGACAGTGTCATGAGATTGATGTGCATGAGTAGATACCAAAGGTGGTGTGATCTCACTTGTCGTGGAATTATTAGAACTAAAACCTACAGAATTATAGTCAGATGATATTTCGTGGAAGAAATCGGTGAAATGAGGTATGAATGTGGAAGTATCGATTTCAAATTTGGACATAAAAGAAAATATTTATGTTCCCAGAATGTGACATGTCGAGAGATATGAAGTCTTTTAGAAATAGGATCCCAACATCTGTATCCCTTATGTTCGATATCATACCCAAGAAAGCAATATAAACGAGAAGGAGGTTCTAATTTTGTTCGTTCATGAGACTGAAGAAGAACAAAACAAACACATCCAAAAACTTCAAAATCTTGATATGAATGAGGAGAACTATACAATCGTTCCTATAGAGATTAATTGTCAAGAAGAAAAGAATGAATCCTATTGAAGGTATATACGGCTGTGAAAACTGCTTCATCCCAGAAACATTCAGCAAGGGACCCAGCAAGAAGGAGGATATGCACAGTTTCTAAGATATGTCTGTGTTTGCGTTCAATAGAACTATTTTGTTTAGATGTACCGGAACAAGAGCGATGGATAATGATACCATTAGATGCAAAGAATTGAAGAAATTCAATTTTTTTTATATTCCATGGCATTATCAGTGCGAAAATTTTTAATATTAAGATAAAATTAAATTTTTATTATAATGACAAAGTTTTTATAAATATCAACCAGTTCAAAATATTTTTTCATAAGGTATATTCATGTAA
Source organism: Pittosporum tobira (assembly GCA_032359685.1). Taxonomy (NCBI): domain Eukaryota; kingdom Viridiplantae; phylum Streptophyta; class Magnoliopsida; order Apiales; family Pittosporaceae; genus Pittosporum; species Pittosporum tobira. Next base: position 9,302 of record JAUMHB010081492.1, on the reverse strand, counting down.
AAGGAGAAAAATTATCAACAAATATCACATAATATCTTGACCCTCCCATATTAACATTGGGAGAAGGTCCTCATACTAATATATCAATTATTTAATATATTATATTCTTCTACTTTAAACAATCAAACAATCAGCATGTAGAACAGAAAAGTTATGATTCACCATATACCTAAAAATTAAAACAAGAAAGAACGAAGATAAAGCGAAAATCAAGTTTCAGGAGTGTATCACAGAATTCTTACGGAAAACACCAAAATTCGTGTAATTATTTTGATGTATAAGTAAATAAATTAATGAGATTGAACATTTGATCAATCCTTTACAGTTTGTGTGTTCGTTATGAGAGAGAAGATGAAGCCTGAGGGGCTGAGCAGTGAGACCGTTATAATTGCCTTGCAAAAGTCAACGGAGACATATAAATAAAGTTGACCAGCTTTATTTACATTACTTTCAAGGTTTTTTTTTTTTTTTTTTTTTTTTTTTTTTTTTTTTGGTGCAGAAAAAATTCAAACTAGCCCATGACTAATCATAATTCACCATACCGGAAGAGAATTCAGATCCGGCCCCATAGCTTCATGTAAAAAATCAAATTGGATAGTGGTCGACGGTCGTTGCTGGCTCGGTGGCTCCGGAGTCAGACCAGTCCCCTACTTGCAATTAACTTTGAATTATCTCCCTCAGAGTGATAAAGCTAACGGAAGCGAATAATAACAGCAACCGATTCCTCCGGCCCTTACAAACATAACAAGCAAAAATCGGCGGGGAAGGAAGTCGGTGAGTCCCAAGAAATCAGTCTAGCATTCCAGTTCGATACTTTACAATTTTCCTTTTATTCCTATTGCTGAAATTAATTACCAGCTCCGTGGAGTAGATTGACTATATATTTGGTAGCTATAATGTGTCTTTTCAAGTGTTGCAGCTCATTACTCTTTTGCGAAAACTGAAAAATGGTTAATCTTGCGGCACAGTACATTATAAGTTTGTTTCAGTCTTTAAGTTGATTAGAGAGTGTAGTTCTCAAACCTCAGATATGTAATTAAAACTCAAAAAAATGTTATACCCAAATGTACCTAGTATGCACGGTCGCACACTCGCACGGAGTCTTACCTCAAATCTTTGACTGTCTGACTTGAGGTTTCAAAGTCCAAGGTTGAAGTTTACTACTCATAGGATGACACTTTTTGTTATCTGACTTGCGTGAACTTATGTTGTATTGTTTTTTCTTTTGGTACATATGACAATACTACAAACAACTACCTAATCCTAGGCCATGAAACAACAGTACAATCAGCTAATATAAGGTATGTTGTATTCATAAAAAGTTGATTGTGATTCACATAATACTTACTTCTTGACATGAATTGAATCTGAAAACTGTGTGGATATGGGCTTGTCATATTGATATAGTAATTTATTTATTTCACACGTATAAGACAAATAGCAATTTCTTTATTTCACACCTAACAATCAAACTATCATAGATATCTGACAATAAAATCTTGGCAGACAAGGCTGCCTTACACCCATACTATCACACTCTTAGCTACTATTACTGTATGTATACTTTCGCACAATGAGAATCATGTCCTAGTAGAGATGTACTCCTAGAAAATAATACTACAAATAATATCCACTATTATTATGTAAAATGGTGTGAAAGGGGTCGGGAAATCGCGCCGACCACACAAATGAATACACCCGAATGTACTAAGATAGACTTAGCATACATCACGATCAACCTGAATCCGTTTGTTCGGTGGCTTGCCAATCTCTAAACAATCTATTGGAGGGACAGTTGCAGAGTACAATTCTCCAAATGTATGCCAGCAGAATGGATCGTACATGTGATATTGTTCTTGCAATGGCTTTAATTCTATGGCATTTAAGCTAACATCTGTGCAGGGTAGACTGTCACTGCATGCAAAGTGGACAGGTTTTACTGTGTATGTTCCCCTTATCCTTTCATAGGTGATTCCTGATAAAGCCACAGCAGTTGTTTGGTTTTTGCATCTGCTTTTGTCACAATAGAATTGGTCAATTATGATTGGGACCTGGACTTCCGAAACTTGAATGTTTGAGAAGATTACTCCTTGCACAGACCCAGACCCACCCTGCAAAAGTAGCATTTCAAACTTGGTAAGAATGTCGGGGTCAGGCATTAGGAATATTGGCTGTTTCCATTTCCTGATATCCTAGGGAATTCACACTTGAGATTTTAAAGTAGTTTGATATTTATAATATTCAAAATAATTTTTTACTTAATAAAAAGTTTGAGATCTAGTTTGTCCTTTAAAACTAACTGATAGTCTTCATTGCTTGTGATCAATTCATCGAATTTCAATCAGAAAAAAACTTCAAATGGTATTCGTACCTGCCAGGTCTTTATCCTAACACCGTTCATGGTGTTATGCATAGTGATGTCTCGAACAGTTATGTTTGAGACACAGGCCTTTGTGTTGTCTTTTCCTAGCCCTCCAATACTGATTCCGTGTCCTGGTCCACAGTTAACATTGTGTACGTATACATTTGTGCATCCAGTTTGTATCGAAATGCAGTCATCTCCTGCAAAAAGGGCATTACGATTTGAGAACACACTAATTATGATTTTATTCTGAGACCTTTATTTTATTACCAAATTGGTTTAATTATTTCTACAGCTAGCTTTACCTACTAAGGAATGATAAAGGCATAAAGCAAAATAAGCTTGTTGTGATTAAGGTTCATGCAAGAGATTGTGATTTGTCAAAATAATCATGAGTGGACCTAGGTGCTTTGTAATGGATAAAAGGGAGGATAATGCTAGCTTAGTTACAGATAAATTTTCGGCGCGATATTGTGGTGACTGGTGACTGAACCCATAAACTTGATATCTGACTCTGCAAGTCTTTGTTTTAAGAGAACCAGTGCAAATAATAGAATGACACGACCAAATTTCTTATCCAAAGCCTATGGATTACCACAAGCAAGGTTGGTGGTGTGGATCAGCACATCCTTGGAGTTCTGTAAGTGAATTCCATCTGTATTAGGGCTGTCTCCCGGAGAGGAGACAGACATATTGTACACCAAAACTCCCAAGCAATTATCAAACTTGAGGTGGCATTGGGGACTGTTCTTAATTGTTATGCCTGTGACTGTCACATTAAAACTCCCGTAAAATCTCAGTGCCTGTGTAGCAAAATAAGTTGTTAGGTTATAAGGTTTGCATAGGCAAGAAATGTGCTAGAAACTTCTGTTGCTTTAAGTGGTCCTTACAGTTGGCTTGATGCTTGGCATCTTTCCACCAAGCGAGCTGCTTACCTGCCACATAATTGTTGGAGAAAACAGTAAGAAGACTCTTCACAATTAGAAATTAGGTTAAGACGAATTTGCGAAGTGTAGAAGAAATTGTTACTGGAATTGGTAGATTTTCTTCCACTGTGTTGTTTAATGGAGAAATTATTTTTAATTCGTCGTCAAAAGGATCATCTAGTGAGGAGTCTTGCCACCAAATTGAGCCTCTTCCATCAATGATGCCTTTCCCCTGAACTGTGATTCCCACCAGTTTTGTAAATTGAAGCCATTGAAACAGGCCTGAACCAAAAGGTTTGAAGTTTGTTGGAGCAATTATTGTACCATCAAGCTGCAAAAAGGTTATAATCCGTTAGCATCAAAAAATTTCTGATGCATGATCAGTTGATTATTGAAACTTCACAGATTAAAGCCAGCCTGGATTTGGATGGAAAGGGAATTTGGCTGTTAATGGTTTATTAATTGTTATCTGGCTGGATGATAAATTTCTTGTAATATTTTTGATATTTCACATATAAAATAACATAATGTACCTGAAAAACGATGTCATGTTGACAGTAAGGACCAGAGAACGAGATGGGTCCCACAAGGAACTGATATTCTGATGGAACCATGATGGTGGATGCCTCCACTTGGCAAGCAGTGGCCCATGCAGCTTGGAATGCCTGTGTTGTTGCACAGTGAGAAACATTTTTTTCTCGGTCAGTATTTTAACTTCATTTTCGTTTACCATTTCTCTTCGCAAGCTTTGAATTATGGATTAATTTTTTATCGAACAGTTGAGTTTGTACATAACCATATTATATTATAATTGTTGTTGGAATCTGGACCACCAAACTGCTTTAACGAGAGTCACTTGAGTGGTCCCCTCCCGATTTTGTAGTTAAACACTGTGTAAGCTTTGTTGTGTTTTTCTTGTATGCTTTCTATATTGTCTAGCTTTGCACACCTTGGATTTGTTCAATAAATCGAGGATAGTTTGTTTTCTATTTATTAGAAGGGATACGTGATAATTACCTATTTTTACATTCGCAGTTAATTCATTTCTATGATAAAAAGTGAACACAATGCTCCTTAAATTACAAAGTCATCCTATAATTCTGATGAACTACAAATACATTATATTTGAAATGCGTGTTTGACATTCTATTTAAGTGCATACTTTTTAATTCTTTGGAAATGCATAAAGAGTTAGTGACAGGTTCCTCATAAGCCATGCCTGTTCATATGGAGATCTGCATACTAAATGTATGTTTTTCTTTACGTTGACCTTTTTACTACATTCTTTATAAGGACATGAATGCTTAAGACTGCATTTATAGAAGGAATCTGGAACAAATTTTACTTGTGTGCAGAATTACATGGAGAATTACTAAGAAATACGATATCAATTGGTAAATAGTAAATACTCCCTCCTTTCCACAAAAAAACTGTCCCATATGAAAATTTTGCATATGTTAAGCATATATTTTACTTTCATGTTTGCCCCTACGCACAATGAATAGTTAATTTGTTGCGGTGGCATGATAATGAATTTCTGATTGTAAACTTGAGGACATTGTGTCACTTTATATTGCAATTTATAAAGATGGTACCTTTTTGTGGAACGAAAATTTTGACAAATGTGATTCTTTTATGTGGAACAGAGGGAATATTCAAGAAAAGTCACCTTTGTATCATCGGTTTTTCCATCTCCTTTGGCACCAAAATCTAAGACATCAAATGTAGCTGCAGGAACATAGTTGTGACCTTTCTTTGGCTGGGTTGATGAGTTATCGTCTTTTGGTTTAGGTGCTGGAGGTGCTGGAGGTGCTGGTGCTACTGGAGATGGACTTTTCGATTTTGATTTTGACTTACTGCCACTGCTGTGGTGATGACTACTGCCATAATTCTTTCCTTTCTTTCTGGACAGAGAATTTGTGAAGCTTCTGCTTTGCCTCCAGTGCTTCCCTCTTCTAGCATTGCAAGTTTCGAATGTGGAAGACCAGACGAGGAGAGAAATGAGAAGTAAAAATGTGAGGTTTTTTAATTTAGAAGACCTCATTTTCTTGAAGAGGGGTTTTTCAGATTGCCAACAAAGGAGCTGGTTTAGTGTTTATATAGCTGAGGATGAGTACTCCAAGGCTCACGTAACTGTGCAGCATGAGCAGAGATTGATTAATACTGCTAGGTATTTATTTTTATTCCCCCTATTTACTCTCAAAACTATCAACTATTTTCTCTTCCTCTTTATGAAATTTAGTTGGCCCTTTAATTACTTGATAAAAAAATTTGTTTGCTTTTTCATTAGCCCACCAGCAGGTCACACAATTCGCCACATGGCAATTCGTCCTTGCATGTGACTTATCCAATTGCTCAAGCAATATATTCTTGATCAGTTTATGTACATTCATATATGTTGAGCTCAATGCTCAGCGAAATTTATCCCTATCCTGAAATGTAAGTCTTTTTTACCCCTTAAAGCATTTTCTTGGCATATCTTCTAGACGTAAATAATGGACGGGGTATTAGTTGCATAAAGCTGAACCGTATCTTTAGTCGTTTATGTTTGAGCTGAAAATAGTATATTTTCGTTTTATTTTTTAACTAAAAGATTTTTTCGCTTTTGTTATTCTAGTAATGGAACTTGATTGGTTATTGCTTGAGTACGTGTCGAACTTTTGATTTGTGAGGTATGGGCACTGTAGGCTTGGTTTTCCAACTATGGTTGGATACAAAGTGCTTCGACTAGATAATGTTGCCTCCAATAATTAATTGTGTTTATTTTCGTTGCGCAAAAAAATGAAAATGATGATATCCATTTTTACCCCTGGTTTAAAATTTATATGGAAGATGTGGGCTTTTGTATACCTATCCTTTTATGACGTGAACGTATATATATACATTCTATGGATTATACTGATAGTTGTTGCAGTTAGCATTTCGTGTAAAAGCCAAAAAGGGTCACGTGAGTGGGTCTATAAGTTGATTATAACAGCTCTTGCATGATCACATGCAACATTCACGGGTTAGACTTTCTGTACTTCTTGTCTTCTCAAACCAGCAACATTGGCTACAACTCCTATGAACCAGGTGTTCAACCTTAGCCTTTCTTTTTAATTTTTTTAAGACACTTTGTTATACAAATAATAGGATAAAAATGTACAATATAACATTCAGAATCAAATACTATGGACCACTTACATTAAAAAAAAAAAAAAAATTTAAAAATTAAAAATAAAAAAAGAGGAAGGTATGGGCATTGCTTCAAGTTTTCCTGTGTGATGTGGTTGGGAAAGAGAGAGAGGAAAGGTTTACAAGTGCATTATATAACGGGGGTTACTTTGTAGAGGGAAAAAGACATTTCATTTGCTGTTATATTCTTTGACACTGTAAATTTCTCTGTGTCTTACGTTAATTGTCTTACAATGGCACCTTTTAATTTCATCAAAAGTAGTAGGCGATTATATACATATGAGGTTAGTAAGGGAATCGGCAAAATCCGAGTTGGGGGATTAATCAATTTCCTTTCCTTTCCTTTTTGGTAAGCTATACGACATTAGTACGGCAAAGAAAATGATGTAAAATATTAATCCTTCAAATCGTCAAGAACGTGTGCATTTCAAACTCCCTCACTCTTCTCAGATTAATCACATGTGGTCTTAATTCAGATAAAAAGAACCATATACCGTACTTCATCCCATTATTTTGATGTTGAATACATTCCTGTCAGTGCATGTGAACAAGTATTTTGGTCTATTAAATGAAAAAAGGTATGCCGTCCAACTTGTAAAAGCCAAGACAACTAGAAAGATAACGGAAGCATTTGTTTTCTCCTAATTGTAATGTTGGCTACAATATCTTTGGGCCACCAAATCTTTGCTTCGCCATTTTTAAGATTGGACAACAAGAGATTCAAAAATTTTAACTTTTTTTCGAAGGATAGAGTGGCGGAGCGAGTCTAATACTCTAGAGAGAAAGTTGGAAAATGTTGGAGGAAAGACGTAGGATATTTTGGTCAAGGTAATTTGTATACAAAGTTGTCCGATCGTGTAACATACGAATATAGATCTGGTGAGTACATACGATGCATGAGCTCATAACTAAGATTGTCTATACATCTTTTTTTTATATATTATATTATATAAAATGTATAAACTTATATATATATATATGTATATACTCCCTCTGTCCCCGAATTATTGAAACATCATGATGTGGTATAGTCCCTTTGTCCCGGAATTATTGCACCACATGTATGTGGCGATCCTCAAAGAGTTGTTGAGAGACTCGAGGAGGATTCCCTAAGAAGTTGGGTAAGTAGCAAGCTAGTTGGTAACGGAGTTTGGGCCTTGTGAGCACCATGAATGAATTTGATACGCAGACACTTGAAGGCAAGAGATTGATTGACTACGACATTTCTAAGCCGTCTTTTTGTGAAACCCACACTCGTGAATCAATTTCTTCACTCCACTCCTCCTCCCGTGACATATATATATATATATATTTGCGCCCATAGTATTAGAATAGATTTAAGGTTCTTCTTCCAATTCCAGTTTGGCAGTATTCTTTAGCCACCAACCATTATTTCATGTCCCTCTAACTTTCCACGCCTGAAGGTCAACCTGCCTGCCACAGAAATCTGTAATTGCACACTCTAATGTTCCACAATGATGTGGCGTAACAACATGAACATATATATAGGGCACATCCATACAGTTGGATGAGAGTATTATTCCATCCAAATCAATATTTACCGTACATGTGTGGATTTTAAACGGTCAATATTTATATCATCCGTTACTAATTAGTTGCGGAAGATCTCCGTATAAAAAAAAAATTATGATAACTTACAACCACATGATTGATATTTAGACGATAAATCTTATGGGTGATAAAATAATGTTTTCATAGTACCGTATACCTGGATGAGACCCTTATATATAGTTACGTGTTATAAATTATTTGTCGCGTCTCGAGAGATTAAAATTGTTAAGAATTAATCAAGGCTCATACAAAAGTTACCGAGTGTTTCTTTGTTGTTTGTCGACTTTGATTATGCAGCTCCAAATGCTGTCACGGGTACCAGCTTTTACGGTTATCAGTTATTTTATTATGCAGCTCCAAATGCTGTCCCAACTTTTTTGTATTAATCATCTTTAGAAGTTAAAGAAGAATAGGGTAAAAAAGTGCATGGGTCACGGATTATTGTAGAATCTGAAGAAACATAAAACGATATTATTGTAATATTATCAAATCGTGGTCCCTTCTTAGGCTTGGAAAAACGAAGAAAATAATGTCAGTGTGTGTGTGTGTGTGTGTGTGTGTGTGTGTGTGTGTGTGTGTGTGTGTTTTGATGATTTGAATGTTTGTGGCTCTGTTGTTGGGCATGTGAAACTTCAGTTGAAGGATTTTGGTTTTATTATGTGTATGATATCTTCTTCCTTCCAAATACTGGTGCAACATTTGGTTAACTTTATCTGCTTGTTTAGCACTTGTTTGTATTGTATGTATTTATCTATGTATGTATATGTGTTTTAAAAAACATCCAGCGGATTTAGATGGCTAAGAAAAAATAAAGTATTTAAACGAGAATTAATCAAACATGGAACTTAAACATTCAATTAAAGTATGATAGTAGAAGATTGCATAGTGCTTACACGGGAATTAATCAGACGTAATTTTCATATATATATATATATATATATTGAGAGAGAGAGAGAGTAAATGTTTATTGAGGCCTCAAGGTGATCGACACCATTAGACTACGTTTGTGAGTTTTTGAAATGTAAGAAAAGGAAAGAAAAGTAAGATTTTTTTATCATTTTTTGTTGTTTGTGAGTTTGACAAAATTGAGAAAAGAAAGGAAATGAAAGGAAAATTGTCCCACTTTTTTAGCCATATTTTCTGTCCAAATTTGACAAGATTTGGATGGAAAATAAAACCTCTCAAGCTCATATTATCTAATTCTCACATTGTCCTCAATTTCTAAACACAACAAATTTTTAATATACTATTTATTTAAAATTATATTT